>CAUYPK010061785.1:0-27423 GCA_963574355.1 Loris lydekkerianus
CTGGTTTAGTTTGGCAAATTTCTTCAACATGTGAATGTTGTTGAAGTATTTAATTTCTCCATCATAAATGAAGCTCAGTTTAGCTGGGTACAGAATGCTGGGTTGAAATTTATTTTGTTTTAGGAGATTAAAAGTTGATGACCATCCTCTTCTATCTTGAAAGGTTTCAGCGGAGAGATCTGCAGTTATTCTCATATTCTTCTCCTTGTAGGTAAGGGTTTTCTTTCGTCTGGCGGCTTTCAGAATTTTCTCCTTCATATTAAGTTTAGTGAAATTGATTATGATGTGTCTGGGGAATGTCTTATTCGGGTTGAGTTGTGCTGGAGCTCTGAAACTGTCTGCTATCTGAATTTCAGAGTCTCTGTGCATGTCTGGAATGTTCTCCTTCATGATCTCATGGAGAAGAGACTCTGTGCCTTGTAAAGCCACTTCATCACTTCTGGGGATCCCTATAAGACGAATATTGGTTTTCTTTGAATTATTCCAGAGCTCTTTTAGAGAGTGGTTTGTTTTTTCTCTCCATTTCTCATCTTCTTTGAGGGTTTGGGAGCATTTGAAAGCTTTGTCTTCAATGTCAGAAATCCTTTCTTCTGCTTGCTCCATTCTGTTACTGAGGGATTCTACTGTGTTTCTCAGATCTTTGAGGGGTGCAACTCCTTGTCTCAATGTGTCAAAATCTTTGGTCATCTGGTCTTTGAATCTGTTGAATTCTTGAGATAACTTTTGAAATTCTAATTTGATCTTATTTGCTATCCAGATCCTGAATTCAATTTCTGACATCTCATCTATTTGTTTGTGCATGGGGTCTTGTTCTGTTTCTGCCCCATTGATCCTTGGGGGAGTTGATCTACTCTGATTATTCATATTGCCAGAGTTTTTCTGTTGATTTTGCCTCATGATTGTTTTTCACCATTGCCTCTGGCCATCCACAGAGTTGTGGAGGTGTCTCTCCAAGATTAGACCCCAGTGGGATCACTCTATTGTTGCTGGATCTTTGTAATGAGTGACCCTGTGGAGTTCCTCTGGGGCTACTCCAGCTACAGGGTTCTGGTTGTGGAAGCAGCTCCGGTGTGTGACACGCCTGGATCCAGCAACAGGGCTGGGGGTGGTGTGCACGGTTCTGGGAGTGCCTGGCTCCCAGTGATTTTGGCATAGAGAGCCCAAGGCTCCAGCAGTCTCTGGTCAGGAGAAGGGCTCTGTGCAGAGGCAGGGAGGGCTCCAGAGGGCACGCAGCTCCCAGAGTCCCTGGCCAGATGAACGGGCTAGTGTGGAGGCTGGAAGGACACAGGAGGGAGGATGCTGGATTGCGTGGCTCCCCCAGTTCCTGATCAAGGAATGCGGAGACCCAGTGGGTGTGGATCATTGGTTGGGGTAGCTGCACAGCTCTTATGGAGGTCTGGGTGGCACCAAGCCCAGGATTTTGACGTTGCTATGAGCTGTGACATCACAGCACTCTACCCAGGGCAACAGCCCAAGGCTTCAGTGTGCCAAAACCGTGTCACTCTGCCACTAAGGATTAAGGCTGTAAGTCAGCTCACTCCCCGCCTTTAGGCTGCTCAGTCACTCAGTTACTTTGTCCCACCCGATTCTTGCTCTGGGACCCCGAGTGCAGAGCTTGCCGGGGCAGTTTTTTTTTACAATGGCTTCCTGAACCCAGCTCAATGGCTCATTCTGGTGCCCCAGACAATGCCCAAAGTTCTCCACACTGTTGCTCAAGCTCTCCCCGAGGCAGATCAACTGAGCACCAAGTCCAAGAACACCAAAACAGTTCATAGGTAAGGCCTTTCCAGTTTGCAGTCTCAGTGCTGCTTGTACTCACAGTTGCCAGCATGATTAGGTCGATCAAACACACGCAACCACTTGCCGTTTTTCCACTGTTTCTGTCCTCCTCCTGGGGTCCAGAAGTCCCTTGCTGGATCCCTGTATCCTCAAAAGGATGATCATAGGCAGATCACACCAGCCAGAAATGCCTGGAGTCTTGTCTCTCCAGACTTGCAGTGCCCAGTTGCAGGGAAGCTGTTTTTCAGCCGTCATCTTTAATCCCCCTCCGAATTAATTTTTTTATCCAAACAGGGTCATACTGATCTCACACTCCAGCACTCAAGCTATCCTCCCACCTCAGCCTCCCAGAGTGCTAGGATTATAAGCGTGAACCACCTTGCCCAGCCTTCAACATATATTTCCTGAATACCCACTGTGTCTCCTTAACTATTCTAGATACCATTGATGTAACAGAAATAGTCTGTGCTCTTTATTAAGCTTATATTCTAGTAGGGGACACTGACTATAAATAAATTAATGTATAGCAGATGTGTGACTGGTAAGTGCTATGTAAAAAATTTTAAATGCTTAATGGAGTGGAGAGTGCCAAGAAGAGGCTGTTGTTTTATTTTGCATGGTCAGGGAAGGCCTCACTGATGATATCTTGAAGGAATATTTGAGGAAAGTGAAGGAACAACTCACATGTCTGACTGCAGAGGAGCAGAGGAAAGAGCTAATGCAAAGCCCTGGGGAAGAATGGTCTCAGCCCAGCTTCTCCAGTCACGGTAGAGACAGTAAGGCTGGTGTGGAGTGAAGGAGGGGGATAGATGGAAGAGGAGAGAGAAATGTAGGTGGGCCACGTTGCACTGGGAGTGGTAAGCCAAGGTAAGAAGTTCGGGTTTTCTTCTGAGTGAGAAGGGAATCGTTGGCTGGTTTAGAACACAGATGTGGCTCGAGCTGACCTAAATTTTAAAAGGGTCACACTGCTTGTTTTGGGGGAAAACTCTCTGGAGAACCAGGGCCCAAGCGGGGAACTGGCTGTGAGCCTCCTGCTCTTCTGTTCACACCACATGACCAGGCTTCATGCATCTCAGCTAATTTGTATGCATCTACTGGTCATTCTGGTTTGGGCCACCTGTGTTGAGTTACAATTGAATTTGGCAAGAAAATGGCCAGAGGATAGCAATACTTTAAGGCTTTGCTCACAGAGGAGGGTGTGGGTCTTTTTCTCTCCACTCACAGAAGTCAGGGCTGAGAAATGGCAGGGAAAGAGGCACAAAACCATGGGGGAGACTTGATATCCAGTCACTTCTGACCCCACCACTGTCTCCTGTCACTGGATGGACTGTGGGATGCATTGTGGCTGATGACTGGCACCAGGTGGGAGGAAAAGAGAAGGACTAGAAAGGAGTCATCAGTCACATGAAGAGGCCAAAGCAAGACAGACAGCTCAACATGGTGGACACTTATCACAGGGACATTGCATGAAAAAGACAACAAAAAAAAAAAAAAGAAAGAAAGAAAAAGACAACAGTGGAACGAAGCTCAGGAAGAATGTGTCACTGGACAGGAGGCAGGCATCTGTGTCCATGGCCTAGTCTCTGCTTCAAAGCTGGATTTCACCAAAACATCTTTAAGCATCAAAACCTGTCTACTTCTCCAAAGTCCATACCTCTCTTCCTGTCCTTTCTCTCTTCCCCTACTTCCCAAGGCACATTTGACCTTTGTCTAATGGTCAAAGATGAGAGAAACCCAGTGGGGAACAGAAGCTTCCATCCTCTTATCAATCTCATCCAAGCAAACAGCTTTCCTTCTGCCTCCACAGATCCCCCACTCTCTACAAGCCTGGCTCAATCTCTTTCCCTCCCACAAGGTCTCCATTTCTAACATAGGGGTCCCTGAAGCCAGCTGTAGTTTCCAGATGAGTGAGAAATGTCACTGATAGGAGGGATAGCACCAAACCCATCTTTTCCAATCACTGCAGCTCCCAAGACAGGCCCACATTAAAGAGAACTGTCCTCTGCAAAGCAATGAGAGCTTTGGAGAAATTTAGGCAAGCAATAGAGATACAGAGTTGGGTTACAAATTCTAATGGTACTGTAAGCACATCCCAAGGGCCCTTCAGACTATGCTCATACACTAAGCTACAGAAAAGGAAGCCTTTTTTTGCTTATAGTCTGCTTCCAGCTTGTTCCACTTTAAAGGTTTCGAATTAACCTTCTGCTTGGTCACACAGCTTCCAGGCACAAGATTAGAAAATTACTTTGAAGAAAAGCAGATCAAGAGTCTAGAATAGACCAAACACAGATTGCTGTTAACAAAAGCCACCAGAATGACCTATTATTTGCTGATAACCATTGAGCTAGTCATGAGATCTGTCACAAAACCTGCTTTCTGACACCAATCCTCTTTGCCCCTTCCCTTTATAAGTTGCCCAGTAAGCAGAGGAGGTGAGACAGCAGACCTCCTCAGGCTGCCAGTACTTGAACAAACCCCCTTCCTTTCACCAACACTCACCTCTGGTGTTTGTCTCTCAGGTGCTGGCAGCCTGTGTCCAGCAACCTGCTGACCCATGACAAGGACGACTGCTGGGAGTTCAGAGTCTCATGGATCTCTCTCCAACTCTCTTTCAACAGTCTGACCATTCCTAGTCAGAGAGTCTAGTTTATGAGGATGTTCACAACTTTAGACAAGGTTATCTCTAATAGGAAAGCAAGAAATGTACTGGCATTTGGTGTCATCCTGTCATTTGTCTGAACTGTACTAAATGTATTTTCGTCCATTCTGGAGAAGATTCAGAACAATGCAAAATTTATCTTCAATTGTGTAAACCTGGTCTGTGTGAGTAACTGGAGCATGAAAGATTGCAACAGCGTACACAAAGGCACCATAAAAAGATGCTCCATCTATGAGTCTGCACTCAATAATGGCTGTATTAATAACCATTATCATTACAGTTGCTCTCCTAAGCATCATCATCATCAATTCTCCAACTGTTTCTCTTGGTGACATCTCCTTACAAAATGGTATTAATTGTATCCAAGCTGATTTTCTGCTTCTACTGCTTAACAGCTGTGTGGGAGTAAATATCCCTCAGTGAAACACCAGCAGGCTGCCAGGACTCTGGAAATTGATCCAGATGTGAACAGCAGGATTAGAGGGCAGGTGCAGAATAGAATATGCCAGGGTCTGTCCTATGCTCAGCAATCGGTGTCCAGTTCTAGAGAGTCTGAGACATCCTTTCATATACAATGAGCCATCAAAGAGTTAACAGCTTCAGTTTTGCTTTTTGTGAGTTTCATCTAGGTCAGAAACATTCATCTTAAAGAAGTTTTGACTGGTTCTTTCTTTAAAAAAATAAATAAAAAACCCAACCACCACCAAGAGAAAAAGAACATACATTCCCTAAACATGTGATTAAAAACTATAAGTATTTCAAATCTCTATTGTGGCTATTGATGAACAAAGCTGCCTCAGCACTTTTGTTTTTTTTAAGTACATTTCAAAGTACTTTAGTTGGTGACTTCCTCAAATTAGACCTCTCACACTTTTCTCCCTAAACAGAAGAAGGCAATTACAGTGCAAAACAACAGCTATTTCTGTCTCTCCCATTGGAGACTCCAACTGGCCGGTGAAAGTGCCAGAGACCTGTGAATTTGTATCTCTTTTGTTGTTCTTTATTAGTTTCACTGCCTCTATGCTTATCATGGGTGGTTTGGTTTTAAAGATCCAGCATTTAGTTAAGATTCAGGATATTTGGCTGCTTTTCTTTTTGTTTAAGTTTTATTTTATTTTTAAATTGACATATACTAATTGTACATACTCATAGGATATAGAGTGACACTTTAATGTCTGTGGCAGGGGTGTCCAACCCTCTGCCACATGCAGGCCACACGCAGATTATTTTTTTGCCTGTTTTGCTTATCCATGGTGTCAAGTAGTGCAAAAATTATATGTGGACCTTTTTGTTTTTGTTGTACATCAGCTTTCATTAGTGTTTGTGTATTTAATGTGTGGCCCAAGACAATTCTTATTCATCTAATGTGCAGCAGAGGAGCAAAAAGGTTGGACACCCCTGATAGACATGGCATAATGATCACATGGGGTAATTAGTATATTCATCACTTCAATTCTTTGTGGTGAGGATATTCAAAATCCTCTCTTCTATTAGCTACTTTTCTTAAAAAAAAGAAAAGTTTCCTGTTTCTCCATGTTACTCTGGTAAGTTTATCTGGACTGCTGTTTCTTCATATATTAAAAATAAAAATAATGGCTGGTATTTTCACTGCTCCTTAGATGAGCAGCATTAAAGTGTGGAAGAGAGGCCACGGGGCTAAAAGCAGTGCAACAAGCCTTCCCACATCCACTAGGAAGGTACATATGGGAGGAAAAGCCTCCTAAGAAGTCAGGTGCCATGCTTATCAGGGGCCTGGGCAATACATCCAGTAATTGCATTTTGTACCCATGCTAAGAAACTGTCCTAGGTAAGGCAGTAATACATATGGAAGCAGTTTGCTTCAGCACTTACCATAATAAAAAGCTGATACTATGCTAAAGATCAACAGTATGAGTTAAGTAAATTATGATACATCCATCCAATAAAATATTATGTAGCCACTAAATTCAGGTTTTCAAAGATGTTGTAATACCATGGAAGAAATATCAGGCTGGATTTTTAGAACAATGTAAGGCATTCAATCCAAATTTGTCCAAAATTTGGCACACATTGGATGTGTCTGTGTGTATAAAACATGCATGTGTGTAGAGAAAGGGAGTGAGGGAAACTGAGAGAGATATTAAAAGCAGAGAAAGACAGAGGGAGATAAAGACAACAAAAATGTTAGCAATCACTCACTCATTGATAGGCATGTGTATGTGTGTGTGAGAGAGATTTATATTTTTCCTTTTTACATTTTTCAAATTTTCTCAGAACATTTGTTATTTTTATAATCAAGAAAAATTAATACTATTCTTAATGCCCATTTGGGTGTGAAACTATTAAAATTATATTTGCAAATTATTCTATGGTGTGGAATAAAACCTATATAACAAAATCAGGACAAATTTTTATGATTGCAACTCTGTCCAAAGGTTGTGGTTGGATAAAAGCAAATAAAGTAGAAACCTCCATAAATGACCACCTCCCTATATGACCACCTATTAGTGTTGATTTAATTTTCATTTGCTGGACATGCATCACATGTACGTTATCAATACAGTAGGCCCAGTTCCTTATGCTGACCACCTCCCTATGTTTACCAGTTTGTTACAGTCCTTTGTGTAGTCAACTTACAGAGGTTCTACTATACATTTAACTATTAACATTGGTTACTTCTGAATGACAGGACTGGGGTGATCTTACCTTCTTTCCAGAAATGTTTCTGAATTAGAATAAAACAAACAATGAAAATAGTTTTTCAAGAGTTAAAAAAATAAGAATGCTTTTTTTGGCAAAAATGGGTGTTATTTTTGGAAATAGGTAAAAAAAAAATTGCTTAAAGGATTTTTATGAATTCCCTCCTCATAGATGAAATGCACATATTTTAATACATGGAGCAGGGGAAGACTTTCATTCTTATAAACCCAGAACCATGCAAAACAACTCTATAGTCACAGAGAATAACCACAGGCAACATTACCCAGACAGCCATCCCCCAGCTTATGTGTGGAGCCCCCATTCCTACGTGTGCCAGGGAAACCAAGGGTGGTGCCAAGGTGGTGCTTCTCCCTCCTTCAGTGCCCAGAGAGACTAGTTGACCCTGATGAATGAAATGGGCATTAGTCAAAAGTTTTTTCCCTAACTATTCCAAAGAAAAGTTTCTAATAGTCTCTTAATATTTCTTCATGCCAATGGTGTGGAAAGCCAAGCTGTGATTAATTAAACATATAATTTCAAATGGGACAAACATCACTTCTTGGCATTGTGAAATGCTGCAGAATGGAACAGTCATTTTAAGAAATAAATTTTTTAAAAATAATTGAATCCTGAGGACATGTGAGTTATTTCCCACATGCTGTCAAATGCACTAATTCTTCCAACCCATAATCCATGACACATACACAGACATTTGTACCTAAATGGCAAAATTTAGGCTAATGGACATAACTTATTCATCTCTGTCAAATACATATTTTTGAAAGGAGAAGAAAATCACAATTATTAAAATTGAATTTTTACCTTAATAAGCTTTTTTTTTTTCTATATAAGAATGTGGAACAATTTGTAAAAGTCTTGGGGGTTTTGCCCCTCTCTTGCCTGTAACAAAGAATTTGAACTCACTCATTCCTTATGTCCTAACCCCAGCTCAGCCCTTGCCTGGCTCTTTGTGGTCTCGGTGTGTGTCCCTCTCTTCCCAAGCACGAAAAAGACTGATCACTCCATATGTGCTGTCTACCCAAAGCATATGTGTTTAATCAACTTTAATACCCCTACAGTCCAAAGAAGTGAAATACTCTGGACTGGGAATAATTATCATTTCCATTACATTAGCAAGATTTGCTGGTGTGCTGGGGAGGACGGGGGGGGGGGGACTCCTGCCATCACTCTGCTGAGCCTGGCTGGCAGCTTAGGGGAGAACAGTGGGTGGCTGAAATGCACTCACCATCAAGCCTCTCTTTCTTTCATTACTCCCTCCTTTAACTTATCTCTTACTTTAAGGTCATGGCATCCACCATGATTAATGAAGAAGATGGCTAATCTTTCTTATTTTCCTCAAGGTGTCCTTAATATTACTCTTCATTAAGATGAAAAAATAAAAGTCTGTTGATTTGACAAGCAAGAGAAAAATTGGTGACCTCATTAGCAGTGCAGACAAGGAAGTTCAAGAGAACAGAGTAATCCCCTCCAAAGGGCCCACAGTGAGTAAACCAGGCTAGGATCCTCAACTCCACCAAGGTTCCATTCTCTCTCCCAGAGGAATGTTGGGAAGGATACCTGAGAGCACTGGAAAAAACACAGAGGTCTGAGTTCTTACCTGGACTCTCTTGCTAACCATGGAAACTGAGTGAGCTATTTCACTTCTCTGAGTTTCAATTTTCTCTTTTGTAAAGTGAGAAGAAAAATATCTGTTGTTTCTACTTTTGACATTGTTGTGAAAATCAAAGGAGATAGCATTTGGGAAGGTTTATTGTCTATCATAAAGCACTGGGATAATCACTAAGAAGTAATCTAAAGAAGTATTAGGGGACCTGGAGAAAGATGGCGGTCAAGTAACAGCTTCTGTGCAACCAGGCACAGTGAGAATGGTGAGAGAAGACTCTAGGCATCTCTGGAGAGTGGGTTTTGCCCAGAGGTTTCCCTTTGGTGACACAGGAAGCCAGTGAGAGACTTCTGGACCCCACAAGGACAGAAGCGGTGGAAAACTGGCAAGTGGTAGGTGCGTTTGTTCAGTCGGAAGCTGCCTGCAACTGTACCCATAGCAACAGCGAGACTGCAAGTAGGAAAAGCCTCATGGGTGGGCTGTTTTGGTTTTCTTGGACTTGGGCACTTGATTGAACTGCCTGGAGATCTTGGGCCAGTGTGTGCAGATGACTATGGGCGTTGTCTGGGGCCCCAGTCTGAGCCACTGAGCCAGAAAGGAGCTAATATCACTCAGCTATGGGCTGCCCCCACAGCTGCTGTGGGAGAGCTGCCTCTGTGTGTTTCAGGACAGAGATCAGCCAGGAGACCTTGGGCAAGCAATCTAGTGACTGAGCTTCCCAAAGGGGAGTACTGAGATGCTAGGGAAGTGTGGAGATCCAAGTGTGACATATTAATAGCCATGGCCCTCGGGGGCATAGTGGGAGACTGGACTTGGTGTACTGGATAAGCAGACAGCCTCACCAGGAGAGATCCCAGGGATAAGTGCTTTACTTGGAAAGCTTCTGCTTGGCCAAGGTTCATAGTTTGGCATGTCTTTTAAGTGGGCTGAGGGGACTTTTGGGCTCCCAAGCCTGTGGGATCTGAGAGATCAACAGAGGTCTCCAGTCTCCATCTCATACAGCTGTATCAATATTGTGATTAACATCTTATACCTTAGAAGATCACCTGTTGTACGGACAATATTCAGCAATATCTATATACTGTTTGGTTATTTGGTTTTAGGGTTTTTGTTTGTTTAATTTCAACATTTTTCCTTGGCATATTTTTTCTCTTTCTTTTTCACTATTCTAGTTTAAATGCAATTTTCCATTTTTGCCTTCTTTAACAATTAGAATTTCATTTTTGCCAGTGTTATTTCCCTTATATTTGTTCGCCCTCCCCCCAACTTTATCCCATAAGGGTTTTTGCTTGTTTCTTTCAGTTTGATTTCTAGTATTTTTGCCTTTCTTCTCTACCTGTTGGAGGTGGGGTACTGTGTTTGATCCAGCTAGCAAAGAACTGTTGACCTCAAGGGAATCACCCAACCCAGCACCCCCAGAGGTTGGGGGTCTTTGAGGTTGGGTCATAATACCCTACTATACATCCACATTACTCCTATTTCTTTCTTTCAGTGCCATTATTCTTTTTTTCAATATTTCCTTTTACTCACCCCTTCTCATTTCTCTTTTTCTCTTTAAAAAAAAAAAAATCACATGCTCTATAAAGGATTCAATTTCAAGGAGAAAGCCAGATCAGAAAAGAAAGGAGATGGGGAAAAGTAAGACTGGAAAGACAAAAGATTAAAGGCCTCCAGTGCTCTTCTCAGCACTACTAAAGCCAGGAGCCTGCACTCAGCCTCTGACCTCTTTGTGATAAGCAAGACTCTTGGGAGTCTGGCCACATGGGTAGGGGAGGGGGCAGGGATAGCAGTCCTCCAGGAGCACCACTTAAGCTCCCACCCCTATTGCTGACTCTTGGTTCCTACACTGAGGCATTGTAAGGCTTCCTACACAGAGGTCCGGCCTCTCAGAAAGCAGGCTAAACCAGGAATATCCCTGTTCCTGTCCTCTGGGCCTAGCAAGCCCAAGAAGTCTGACTCTCAGGTTCTCCTCCCCAGTTAAAGGCATTATCAGATACCAGTCTGTGGCCCCCATCTCCCACAAGAAAGACCCTCTGCTAACCCTAACCACTCCCTCCACCCCATCCGGGCTCCAGTGAGCACAGGGTGACTGCACTAGCTGAGGAGCAGTGCATGTTCCTGTGGAGGCTCCTCATGGGCCTGCTCAAGGCCCACCTAAGGCAGCAGCAAGGAGAGGACAGTTAATCCTAAGCACAGAGAGGACAGGGGTCCTGGAGTAGGGCAGAGCCAGAGCTTCTAGGAGATGGGAACAGACCTAAAATCTAGAACAGAGAGGTTAATAGGTGCTGAAACCCTATTAACACCCAATCCAGCATCCCAAAATTCTGGCCAGGATGAGAGTTGGCAATATGAGCACAGCTGGGTTGGCAGAGTATCCTGATCTCCAGCCTCTTGCCTAGTGTTGGGGTGTGCCAGTCAGCCTATGGCCGGCAGCAGGTGGCCACATTTCATGCACAGTGTCTGTGATTGGCAAAGTGTGACTCTTTGGGGGGCATTAGTCCTGCAATGGGTGATGGGGAGGAAGCCAATGAGCCAAGACTGTTGGAGGAACATGGGGCACCTGGTCCCATGTAGCTCATACAACTGGAAGAGTGTAGAAAGTGAGTACTGGGAAGATATCCCTAGTGCAGAGATTAAAAGGAGAAGGAAGACATTCAGACAGGAGGTGGCTTGAGTAGAGGGCTTGACTGAGGTGACTGTTGAAGTGAGAAAGTGAGATGCTTTGAGAGATGGTACAGAGCTGAGGCCCAAATCAGAGTTTCATGAAGTCAACCTGAGCTCCACTCTGCACACAAAGGGCCAGCATTGGCTGCAGGCACTGTGATGGAAGACAGGCAGACCTGTACATCCTTTTTCTAAATACTCTAATGGCTGACAGCATCATAAACTGCATCAGGGAATTACCCACACACCCACACACCCACACACCCACACTGAGTGGACATGCAACTGCACCACACTGCTGGGCCAGGTGCTACATACCATGCTCAAGTTTGGTTTGGTCCCCAATCTTGGCTGCCCAGGCGCTCTGCTGGGCATCAGTCTGCTCACCTTTAAGCATCAAGCAGGACTTCAGAAGTGAAAATGTAGAGGGGATGCCAGTGGCTCAAGGAGTAGGGCCTGGCCCCATATACTGGGGTTGGTGGGTTCAAACCCAGCCCCGGCCAAAAAAACTGCAAAAAAGAAAAAAAAAATATTTGAGAACTGTAAATCCCCTATGCTGAACCATTTTGGGGAAAATGGAAACCCAAGATAGGCCTCTGAAGGAATCTGTAGAAAGTGAGTTTTGCTTGTGGACAGTCGCAGGAAGCTGTTGGAACATGAGAGGATAATGGTCTCTGAATTTTCCAGTACAACTTTTCACAAATTCTGCCTCCCCCTATTCTCCCCTCCTTCCACTGCCCTCTCCCTTTATTGCTCATACTTTTCCATTTTGATACAATTACACCTAAGAAAATAAAATACTTGGAACCAAAAATGGGGAGGTTGGAAAATAAAATCCATTAGGGATAGTGGTCAGGCTTTAGAGGTGGGGACACCAACCTTTCCCTGTGACTTGCACCCAAGTGAATAAAATGATCTAGAGCTTTCTGCTGGAGCAGACCCATGAATTTTCCAGCTATTGAACAACCGGGAAAAGAACCGCCACACTCTAAATTAATCATTTTGCCTGCTCTGTGAAAATAGCTATAGATTCTAAGTATTGTTTCTTTGCCAGTTGGTACAATGTTAGTTTGTCAGTAGAGGATACTAGAGGAAATTTTCAGGAGGAATCATTGCTCACCAGTCCTGGTAGGTCCGAGAACATAGCTTTTCCAGGCTTGGCTCTTCCTGTGCCATTTCCTATAAACAGCTTTCCCAGGCACTCTAGCAGGCGTCCTCAAACTTTTTGAACAGGGGGCCAGTTCACTGTCCCTCAGACCATTGGAGGGCCGGACTATAGTTTAAAAAAAAAAAAAACTATGAACAAATTCCTATGCATACTGCACATATCTTATTTTGAAGTAAAAAAACAAAACAGGAACAAATACAATCACACCACCTGGGCCGCAGTTTGAAGACTGCTGCCCTAGAGAGTAAAATTCTTGTAAGTTCTAGAAGGCAGATTTCTGGCACACCAGCTTGGCATCTTGGCAACTCATTCAGTGAGCCATGTCCTTTTTTTTTTTCTTTCTTTCTTTTTTTTTTTTTTTTTTCAGAGACAATCTCATTTTATTGCCCTCGGTAGAGTGCTGTGCCATCACAACTCACAGCAACCTCCAGATCCTGGGCTTAGGCGAATTCTCCTGCCTCAGCCTCCCGAGTAGCCGCGACCAGAGGTGCCGGCCACAATGCTTAGTTATTTTTTTGTTGCAGTTTGGCCAGGGCGGGTTCCACCCGCCACCCTGGGTACCTGGGGCCAGTGCCCCACCCACTGAGACACAGGTGCCACCCTCCCCTTTTTTTTTTTTTTTTTGAAACTTAGTGGCACCTTGTGGTCCTGAGTAGAGTGCCATGACATAACAGCTCACAACAGCCTCAAACTCTTGGGTTTATGCGATTCTCTTGCCTCAGCCTCCCAAGTAGCTGGGACGTCCAGCTAGTTTTTGTCACAGTTGTCATTGTTGTTTTAGTTGGCCCTAGCTGGGTTCGAACCCACCAGCCTCAATGTATCTGGCTGGTGCCATAACCACTGTCCACTATGCTACAGGCACTCAGTCTCTTTTTTTTTTTTATGAGACAAAGCCTCACTTTCTTGCCCCGGTAGAGTGCCATGGCATCATAGCTCACAGCAACCTCAAACTCTTGGGCTTAAGTGATTCTCTTGCCTCAGCTTCCCACGTAGCTGGGACTACAGGCTCCCACCACAACACCTGGCTATTTTTAGAGACAGGGTATCACTCTGGCTCAGGCTGATCTTGAACCTGTGAGGTCAGGCAATCCACCTGCCTTGGCCTCCCAAGTGCTGGGATTACAAGGGTGAGCCACCATGCCCAGGTCACTGCTGCTTGTAGCATCTGCCCTTACGGTGTGGTTTAGAATTCTCTCTGCTTCTTAGCCAATTCCTCCTTATTCCAATCCCCTATTATCGGTGATAACTGTTCATATTAAACTCTCCCAGTGGGTGTTACTGTCTTTTCTCTCTCCTCATGGGTCCTTGGCTGATACCAACAGCATGGTGGTTGGAGGGGAAGGGCTAGTTTTAGAGCTCTTGTGACCTATGTCTCCTTCAGTCTCTGAGGAAAAGCCAAAGACCACAGGATCTGGACCAGTGCTATATGATATCTGTGGGCCAGGAGGGAGGGGATTTGGGCGAAATATCTTGTGCCTGGAGTTTGGTAAGTGTTTATAGAGAATGAATAATCGAACCAGCACTGGCCTTCCACCTGTTATCAAACTTCAGGGTGTCTGCAAGACCCTTGTCCAGTCTTCCTCACAAGTGTCCCAAGAACCAAGGAGAGATGTATTCTAAAATCCCTTCCAGTGCTAATTTACTCTAACCAAGGGTATTATGTGGTCTGACTGGTATTTCAGTGCAGACTGCCCTGGCAGGTCGAGACCAGAGGCAAGATTAGTCAGGAGCCCTTATAAGAAATAAAGGCTAACTGAAGGTGATAAGGGGTAAAAAGGAAAGCATAAAAACAAGTAGTCATTTTCCTTGGAGAACCAGCCTTTGAAGTAGGATTACTAGATAAGATACTAAAAATTGTTTATATGAATTTCAAATGTACATGGTGTCTCAGGTGTTTTGTTTGTTCTGTTTTCTAAATCCAGCAACCCTTCTTTGAAGAGGCACCTGAAAGGACTGTGGCCTCAGGGGCTCTTGCCTAGGTACTGGGCCATCAACCCCCAAAGCCCTTTTCCAGCCCAGGCCAACACCCTTCCTCTCTTTCCATTAGGTCCTCATGGACCTGGACCCTTCTCCTTTCCTCTTCAATACTGTCACCACTCTATCTCCTGGGCTTCCTCTTCCAAGGTGTAACTGTGAAGTAGGTTGCAGCTGCCCTCAATACTCCCTTCCTTCGCGCCGCCCGCGCCGGAAACTCCATTTCCCAGAAGCCCCCGGCGGCTCCGCCCGGCGCCCCCCCGCGGCGCGCATCGTCGAGGCCCGTTCCCAGCGGCCCTCGCGGCAGGTTCCGGGCGTCAGGACTGCGTGATGGCTTGGGCCGGTTCCGCCGCTGTGTCCGGAGCAGGGACTCCGGTGACGGGACCGACGGGCCGAGACCTCTTCGCCGAAGGACTCCTGGAGTTCCTGCGACCGGCTGTGCAGCAGCTCGACTCTCACGTCCACGCCGTCAGGTGAGTGAGCGAGGAGCTGGGGGCGGGGCCCAGAGAGCGAGAGCGGACTAACGAATCCGCGAGGCCGCGGGAGGGAGGCCGCGCGGGGGGGAGGAGCTGAGCTGGCTTCTCGCAGCGCTCGGGAACGGCGCAGGAGTTTCGTGAGCTCCCTTAACTGCTGACCGAGCAGGCCTTCTACCTCTTTGCAGAGAGAGCCAGGTTGAGCTCCGTGAACAAATTGACAACCTAGCCACAGGTAAGCCGGCGTCTCGTGCACCGGGAATTCTCCGCCTCATTTTTAGGGCTTTTATCTTTTGCCATCCTCTGGGCTGGATTTCTGTCACTTGATGCCCAGACATCAGGGCTGCTAAAGAACTCCTTTCAGGGATGTTTCAAGTGCGGGGTGGCTGCGGCCCATGTGGGTGCAGGAGTGTTTTCCATCCCGTTAGCAGCCTGTTTGCCCTGAGAACAAGAGATGAGCCATCACGTTAGGTGCACCTTACTTCCATTCCCAGAACTGTGCCGTATCAATGAGGATCAAAAAGTGGCCCTGGATCTCGACCCCTATGTTAAAAAGCTTCTTAATGCCCGGCGACGTGTTGTCCTGGTGAACAACATTCTACAGAATGCTCAGGTAAAAGAATTTCCTACAGTGATCTTTGCCCTTTTTTATAGGTGCTCAATACTAACGTCACTGTAATGTTAAAGATCTATGAGGAAAAGAGAAACTATTCTCATTCTCAATACTCGGTTGCTGTCATTTAAATTTTTCATATACGTCAGAAAACTTTGAGGTTAAACCAAGGCTAAGATATTTTGCAGCATCTAATTGACTCAAACTCTTAAAGCTTTTCACAGCAGTTGTAAGATTAAAGATTTTCCTTGTCTTGTAGGAACGGCTGAGACGGCTAAACCACAGTGTTGCCAAGGAAACAGCTCGCAGAAGGGCAATGCTGGATTCAGGAGTTTACCCCCCTGGTTCCCCAAGTAAATAACAAAAAAGGAGTCCACGGCCTGCCTCAGAATAGCACAAGAACTGTTCCCCAGCTGACCTGCTTCAACACACATGCAAAACTTCTAGGAGGCAATCCCTGTGGACCTTGCACATTTATGTAGGAGCCCCAGGGACCCTATGTGCAGCTGGACAGAGGTTCTCAAAGGACTTAAATTATGGCTCTTCCTTCCATCAATGAGCTGAGACCTTTACATTTCGTATAAGCTACTTATTAGAAGCCTACCTTCTTTAAGCCTGGTTAAACACAAACATCCTTTGTTATATGCTTGGTTACATGGGCCTGGGCAGCCAGCAGTTTTCTACCTGTGACTTGTCATTTGCTTTTGTGCATACTGAGGATTGGGAGGAGAGGGAAGGCAAAGTCCAGGTGGACCTTTATCCAACCTTTTACATTATGCACTGGCTTTTTCTTTGCAGTTTTTGGCCAGAGCCTGGTTTGAACCCACCACCTCCGGTATATGGGGCCAGTGCCCCACTCCCCTGAGTCACAGGCGCCACCCTGCACTGGCTTTAATATACTAAGTAGCACTGATGGCTAGCCACCACTTAATTCATTAAATACTTCAGTAATCTTCTAATTTATTCTATGAAAAGATTCCAGGAGTCTGCTTTAATTCAAATACAGCTTCAAGTTGTGATATTAACTGTGTATAGTTAAAAGACTCAATTATCACTTTTATTGAACAGTATACAAAGCAAAATTTGCCACATGCCAAGGAGAAACAAGACCAAGAGCCTCACTAGGAAGCACTTTGTTTTTCTTAGAAAAAAAATTTCTGGATAGTAACAGTTCACAACACTTCAAAAAAATTAATGGCTGAGGTTTTTCAGGAGTTGGGGACTCAAAAAAAATGGTGATATCCTGCTTCATTATAATGGATGACAGGGGCCATAAATGTGAGACTTAACGGCTATTAAGCCAATTATCAATGGCATGAAACTTCCTTCTAATTTTCCTTCTGTGATCTTCCCTACCCACAGAAATGCCACCATATAAAGCCCAGAGGAAGTGGAGGTCACTCCTGGGTTTCCATGCTTTCCTCCTCTTCCCCTTGAGGGGGTTCTTCTGTATTCTCCTCCTCTTCCTCTCCTTCCTTCTTCTCTGGTGGCTTCTCATAAGCCTTTTCTGAGGGTGTCACAATCACTCCATCCCAAGTAGATATTTCAGAAGCCAGATCTGGGAGAAAAAGGTGATTTTAAACAAGTAGCCCTTGGCTCGGTGCCCATAGCTCAGCAGTTAGGGCACCAGCCATATACACCAAGGCAGGCGGGTTCTAACCCAGCCAGGACCTCCTAAACAACAATAACAACTGCAATAACAACTAAAAATAGCCAGGTGTTGTGGTGGGCACCTGTAGTCCCAGCTACTTGGGAGGCTAAGGCAAGAAGCCCAGGAGTTAAATAAAGGTTGCTGTGAGCTATGATGCTATAGTATTCTACCAAGGGTGACGTACTGAGACCGTCTCAAAAAAAGAAAAACAAGTAGCCCAGCACACAAGTAATGATTTACAGCAGCAATATTAAGACATCTGAGTAGTATACAGCCTTTTTGTAGACCACAGAGTACAATAAGAAACCTGTGACCCGCTTATAATCCCAGCATTCTGGGAGGCAGGGCGGATGGATTGAGCAAGATCAAGACCCTTTCTCTAAAAATAGCTGGGTATTGTAGCAGGTGTCTGTAGTCCCAACTACTTGAAAGGCAAGACAATCACTTGAGTCCAAAAGTTTGAGGTTGCTATGAGCTACGATGCCACAGCACTCTACCTAGGGTGACAAAGTGAGACTGTCTCAAAAAAAAAGAAAGAAAGAAACCTGTGACCCACAGTGCTTACTCACAGCTGGCATCACCCTCCTGGCCAAGAATCTTCCTAAAGCCACCATGTGAAAGGATTCGGACCAGAGTCTGAGCTGTGTAGCAGACCATGTCCTGAAGAACAGCAAAGTGAGGGTAAGTTAGCAAGGAGAATCAAAAGTAGCACCTTATTTAATTAACATCCTTGTAAAAATAAAGACAAAGACAATTTCAATCTCAGGATGAAAGTCTTTGAGAATCCCAAATCTCTGACCACTAACGACCATATTCCCTTTTCCTTCTGTTACCCAACAGAGGGGCAGAAAGCTCATTCCACAATTATGCCAATACCTGCTGTTCCAGGGTCATGACTGTGTGTACTCTGAAGTTGCCACTCTCACAGGGGTCAGTGATACCCACGGAACCTGGCAGGAACAGTCCTGCAGCTAGAATCTGTAAACAACGCCTGAAAAACAGAGGTATCATAACACATAAAACTGCTTATAACAAGCCCTAAACCCAAAGAAGCATGCTGTACCTGTATGCCACATTTAGGGCCAAGGGCTGTCTAGTGGGGTTGTTCATCACAGCGTAGTGACCCTGGAAAATAATGTGGTAGCTATGTTGACAACTCTGTCTTGAAGCAAACTAAAACTTTGATCACTAAAGTACAGCCAAAAATCCTGATCTGGATGCTATTTCTTGTCATTGTCACAATAATGAAATAACAATGATGAAAAGAGTAACTACTCATTTAATTGAGTACTCCCCAAAAATCCAATGAATAAACTTTAGATCTTTATTGGATTACTTGTCCAACAATGAAAGTTCTTTTAATAGCTGGGCTCAGTCACTCCCACCTGTAGTCTCAGCACTCTGGGAGGCTAAGGATGGATTTCTTGAGCGCAGGAGTTCGAGACCAGCCTGAGCAAGAGTGAGAGAGACCCATCTCTAGTAAAAACAGAAAAATTAGCTGGGCATTGTGGCAAACGCCTGTAGTCCCAGCTACTCAGGAGGCTGAGGCAAAAGGAATACCTGAGCCCAAGAGTTTGACGTTGCTGTGAGCTATGATACCATGGTACTCTACCCAGAGCAACAGAATAAGATTCTGTCTCAAAAAAAAAGAAAGTTCAGGAGACCAAGGCAGATGAATTGCTTGAGCGTACAGGTTTGAGACCAGCCTGAGCAAGAGCGAAACCCCACCTCTAAAAATAGCTGGGCGTTGCGGCAGGTGCCTGTAGTCTCAGCTGCATGGGAGGCTGAGGCAACAGGATCACTTAAGCCCAAGAGTTTCAGGTTGCTATAAGCTATAACACTACCGCACTCTATCGAAGGCAACAAAGTGTGAGACACTGTCTCAAAAACAAAATAAATTCTTTTAAACTTTACTAATTTCAGATTCTGATAGATTTCAGAGCTGATATTGCTAGATGAGGTGTAGTGGCTCATGCCTGTAATCCTAGCACTCTGGGAGGCCAAAGACGGTAGATTGCTTGAGCTCCAGGTTTGAAGAGCAGCTTGAGCAAAAAGCGAGACCCCCTCTCTACCAAAAATAAGAAACTGAGGCAAGAGAATTGCTTGAGCCCAAGATGGAGAGTGCCGTTAGCCATGATGCCAGAGCATTTTACCAAGGGTGACAGCTTGCGAGTCTGTCTCAAAAAAAGAAGAAGAGACCCCCATCTCTACTAAAAATAGAAAATAAATTAGCCAGGGATAGTGGTGGGTACCTGTAAGTCCCACTACTCGAGAGGCTGAGGCAAGAGGACTGTTCAAGCCCAAGAGTTTGAGGTTGGTGTGAGCTATTATGATAACACAGCACTCTACTCAAGAGTGACAGAGTAGGACTCTGTCTCCAAAACAAAAAGAGTAACTACTGCTAAATAGAGATTATCAGGAACTCCAAGTGCCCTTGACTTACCAGCAGGTCAAGGATCCAGGGTGTGAGGGGCTCAAAGCCAGGAAAACGAATCCTCAAGTCCTTCAGCAGTCGGATAAGAACTTTAACTCTGAAAGCAAGCGTGACCAAAGGATTAAAAGTAATCAACATTGGCCAAATTAGATGACTCATGCCTGTAATCCCAGTGCTTGGGAAGGCCCAGGTAGGATTGCTTGAGGCCAAGAGTTAAAGACCAACCCCAGGAACATAGCAAGACTCTGTCTCTGCAAAATAAATTAGCCAGACATGGTGTCCTTGTACTCCTATTCAAGAGGGTCAGACAGGAGGATCATTTGAACCCAAGAGTTCAAGGTTACAGTTAGTACTGTATCGCAGCCTATGCAACAGAGAACCTATCTAAAATAAATAAAAAATAAATAAGGTAATAACATGTTATTTCCACAACTGAGGTGGAGCTGAACTACATGTTCTGATACCTCTCAATCTTAACTTGATTACTAATGGTAAAAATCAAAATCCAGGGCCAGCCATCTTAGCACTCTGGGGGGGGGGGAGGGGGGTGGAGCCACAGGATCGAGACCAGCCTGAGCAAGAGGGAGACCTTGCCTCTAAAAGTAGCCGGGGGTTGCGGCAGATGCCTGCAGTCCCAGCTATTCAGGAGGCTGAGGCAAGAGAATCACTTGAGCCTAAGAGTTTGAGATTGCTGTGAGCTATGATACGATGGCACTCTGTCTCAAAATAAAATAAAAATCCAAAGAGAAAATCACAAACAGTTCTGTCAAAGGTGAAGTATGTGAGTATCCTGCTATTCGCTATTCACCGAAGTTATCTTTTTTTTTTTTTTTTTTTTTTTTAGACAGAGCCGCAAGCTCGCACCCTGGGTAGAGTGCCGTGGCATACACAGCTCACACCAACCTCCAACTCCTGGGCTCAAACGAAGTCTCCTGCCTCTACTTCCCAAGTAGCTGGGACTATAGGCACTTGCCACAATGCCTGGTTATTTTTTGGTTGCAGGCATCATTGTTGTTTGGCAGGCCCTGGGCTGGATTTGAACCCGCCAGCTCAGGTGTATGTGGCTGGCGCCTTAGCCGCTTGAGCCACAGGCACCAAGCCTCACCGAGGTTATCTTAATCCAAAGTCAGAGAGGGACTCACGTGGACTGTGAAGCATTTTCCTCAAACCAGCGGGCATGTCGGATGGCTGCTAAGGCACTCTGTAACACCTTTATATCCACTAGAAGACAAACATGAATGGCCAAGATGAAGCATTATTAAGCAAGTCAATCCTATTCCTACTGTCCAAAAACTTGAAAGGAGGGGATAACTTAATTCCTCTTTCTTTTTTTTAGAGACAGAGTCTCACTTTATTGCCCGGTAGAGTGCCATGCTGTGGTATCACAGCTCACCGCAACCTCCAGCTCTTGGGCTTAGGCGATTCTCTTGCCTCAGCCTCCTGAGTAGCTGGGACTACAGGTGCCCACCATTAACACTCTTTTTTTTTTTTTGAGACAGAGACTCAAGCTTTTACCCTGGGTAGAGTGCCATGGCATCACAGCTCACAGCAACCTCCAACTTCTGGGCTTAAGTGATTCTCTTGCCTCAGCCTCCCAAGTAGCTGGGACTACAGGCATCTGCCACAACGCCCGACTATTTTTTGGTTGTAGTTGTCATTGTTTGGCAGGCCTGGGCTAGATTTGAACCTGCCAGCTCTAGTTTAAGTGGCTGGCACCTAGCCAACACCCAGCTATTTTTTTGTTGCAATTTGGCTGGGGCCAGGTTTGAACCTGCCATTCTCAGTTTACTGGACCGGCTGAGCAACAGGCGCCACCCAATAACTTAATGCTTTAAACCACCCCATCTTCCTCTGATCAGCAGATCACTTGTCCAAAATAAATCACTATTGCTCTTCTGAACTTAATCTAAAAGCATGTAAGTTTCAAGATTTTCTCCAAAGTCTACCCTCTTTAAATATTTCCACAGTCCTCTTTTAAGTCCTCCAACTGCTTTCCTGGCCATCCTGAGTATTTCACTAGCAAGCTGGTAAAACTATTTTCAAATTACATAGAAAGAGCAAAGTTCAGGGTAAATGTAGGCCCTTCAAATCCCAGAAAACTTCAGAGGATATGCCAAAATATGTTTTGAATTTTTACCAAAAATATGTTTTGAATTCCACACCCCCCACCTCCACCCCCCGTTTCCCAGCAATGGAAAAAAAGACTAACAATGAAGTTCTGGGTCCAGTTTTCGGAGATTGGGAGGCACTGTTGTAATGAGAATCTTCACTGTAGCATCAGAAGAACTGATTTCAAAGCCAGTTTCATTGGTCAGCATGGTCAAAACTGAAATAACAGAATGATCAAAAGCACTTCTATGAGATAACTAAATTACATCCAGTATGGGCAGGGGGTTAGAGGGACAGGTTTTTAAAAACAGCAGAAGACTGTTTCTTTTTTCCTTTTTTTTATGAGACAGAGTTCCACTCTGTCACCCTGGGTAGAGTACTGTGGCATCATCATAGCTTACAGCAACCCCACTCTCTTGGGCTCATGCAAACCTTTTGTCCCAACCTCCCAAGTAACTTGACTGCTTTTTGTATTTTTAGTAGAGCTCAAACAATCCACCAGCCTCTCCTTCCCAGCCCTCCCAGAGTATTAAGCATGAGCCATCATGCCCAACCGTTTCTCTGGGATTAGTCCTCTCTCTACCATTTTTGAGAGTGTACTATATTTTCCATACTTTTTTTCTTTTTTTTTTTTTGAGACGGAGTCTCAAGCTGTCGCCCTGGGTAGAGTGCCATGGGGTCACAGTTCACAGCAACCTCAAACTCCTAGGCCCAAGCAATTCTCTTGCTTCAGCCTCCAAAGTAGTGGGACTACAGGCACCTGCCACAATGCCCAGCTATTTTTTGGCCCGGACTAGATTCGAAACTGCCAGCTCCAGTATATGTGGCTGGCACCCTAGCTGCCTGAGCTACAGGAGCTGAGCACCATACTCTGTCTTTAATGAAGTGTTTTTGCTTAAAAAACAAACAAACAAGTTCAGTTCATGATGAGAATTTAGAACAAAGAGCTTTAGAAATAAAGATCATATAGGTTTTGTATAGCTGAGGCCCCAGCCAAAAAATTTTCCATAACATAAAGCCCTGCATTTACTTTTCCCTCTTGTTTTGAATATATATATATTCACACACACATACATATATATTTTTTTTTTTTTTTTCAGTTTTTGGCTGGGGTTGATTTTGAACCCAACACCACTGGCATATGGGGCAGGCGCCCCTCTCCTTTGAGCCACAGGTGCTGCCCTGAATTTTTTTTTTTTTTTTTACAAATATAATTATAAAACTTGATTCTTATAAGCACTAAACACATATTCTGCAACAAATGTAAACCTTCAGAAGGATCCTGTGCTCTTAGGCTTTCCACGACCTTGTTCCCCAGGGCAGCAACAGCTTCCACTAGAGAGAAAAGGAGATAATTGATTATTATAATAATCTATACATAGACTTTCTATGTATCTCTAAGCTATTCTGTATTCTCATTTCTGCCCCATGGTTCAAGGCTGGAGTGAACACTTTTACAAGGGGAATAAGGCCTGAAAAGAAAAATTAGAAGGCTCACATTTTTTCTCTGTAACAGGATTTTTCAGGTCAGTGGTATAGTGACATTTTGGGCTAGACAATTCTTTGTTTGGGCCAGGCACAGTGCTCTCCTGTAATTCTAGCACTCTGGGAGGCTGAGGTGTGTGGATTGCCTGAGCTCACAGCCTCAAGACCAGCCTAAGCCAGAGCAGGACCTCATCTTTAAAAATAGCCTGGCTTTGGGTAGTGCCCATAGTCATAGTTACTTGGGAGGCTGAGGCAAGAGAATCGCTTCAGCAAAAGAGTTTGAGGTTGCTATGAGCAACACCACAGCACTCTACCACTGGTGACAAAGTGAAACTCTGTCTCCAAAAACATAATAATAAAAAATAATTCTTTGTTTGGCCCAATGAGGTGGCTCACACCTAAAATCCCAGCACTCTCTCCTGTAGGAGGCGGCGGCTAAGGCAAGTGGACTACCTGAGTTCACAGGTTTGAGACCAGCCTGAGTGAGACTCCATCTCTAAAAATAGCTGGGCATTATGGCAGGCGCCTGTAGTCCCAGCTACTTGGGAAGCTGAGGCAAGAGAATCGCTTAAGCCCAGGAGTTTGAGGTTGCTATGAGCTATGACGCCATGGCACTCTAACAAGGATGACAAAATGAGATTCTGTCTCAATAAATAAAATTCGTTTGAAGTGGTAGGGGAATGGTCTTTCCTTTGCACCGTTCAGCAACATCCCTGGCCTCTATCCTCTTCTGACGCCAGCGCACCCTCTTAGTTGTAATAAGCCAAAATGCCTCCAGAGGGGCAAAATCACCTTCAGCTGGAAAACTACCCTATAGTAAGCAACCTTCTGTACATTCTTTCAGACAAACTCTGACCCAATACACATTTAAAAAATAGGTTCTAAGATGGAGACTTTACATCTATCTTTTGTATTAACCTGGATGGAGGTGGAACACATTCTTCTTAGTATAGAATCACAGGACTAGAGAAGCCAATGTACTGAATTCTAATATGAAGGCAGTAGATGAGCTAATACAAGGGGGTAAGGTAGGGGAATGAGCAAGTGGGGAAAGGGGAGGAGGGAAGGGGATAGGAGTGATGGTGTTTGGCACACCTCTTAGGGTTGGGACACAATTATAAGAGGGACTTTATCTAACAAATGCAATCAGTATAACCTAATTCTTTGTACTCTCAATGAATTCTCCCCCCTCCAAAGACAAAATGGAGACTACAGTGCAAATGGAAGTTGCTCAAAATAAAACACCTCCATCACCATTACCTAATTTTAGAACATTTTCATCACCCCTGAAAGGAAGCCCATACTCAGTGGCATCCCCCCACTCTCCTGCCTTAGGCAATTTCTTTTTCTTTTTTTATTTTTTGCAGTTTTTGGCCGGGGCCAGGTTTGAACCCACCACCTCTGGCATATGGTGCCGGCGCCCCACTCCTCTGAGCCACAGGTGCCACCCACCTCAGGCAATTTCTTTTATTTATATTTTTTGCAGTTTTTGGCCGGGGCCGGGCTTGAACCCACCACATCCAGCATCCAGTAGGGGCCAGCACCCTACTCCTTTGAGCCACAGGCACCATCGCCTTGGGCAATTTCTAATCAACTTTCTTGCTATGCAGTTTTGCCCATAATGGACATTCATGTTTTACTTAGCATAAGGTTTTTTTAAAGCTCATTCGTGTTGTTCCATGCATCAATACTACACTGCTCTGCAAATATACTAAAAATACATATATTGAATTATACACTTTAAACACGTAAATTGTTCTGAATGTGAATTATATTTCACCAAAGCTCTTTAAAAAATCAGGAACCTTTCATGTTGGAAAAAAAAAAAAAAAAAAATCAGGAAATTAATAGCCAAGTGGTTAATGTCCAAAAAGACAACTTTTGGCATTCTGGCTTTCTGATCTAAGGCAACCAGCAGCTCTTGCAGAGGTGGCAGAAAGTCCCTTGGAAGTATCAGGAGCATTTGGGTAGCGGTGGTAGCATCCCTACCTAAATGCAATTATTGGCTGGGCACGCAAAATGACAATAACAAGTATCATCAGTTCAAAATAAAAAGCCAATAGAATTGGGGCAGCTCCTGTGGCTCAAGAAGTAGGGCGCTGGCCCCCATATACCGGAGGTGGTGGGTTCAAACCCAGCCTTGGCCCCCCCCCCCCCCCCAAAAAAAAGCCAATAGAATTATCAGGCCAGGCATGGTGGCTCATGCCTATAATCCTAGCACTGTGGGAGACTCAGGCGGGTGGACTGTCTGGGCTCACAGTCTCATAAAATAAATAAATAATTCCTAGGCAGCACCTGTGGCTCAAAGGAGGAGGGTGCCAGCCCCACATACCAAAGTTGGCGGGTTCAAACCCAGTCCCGGCCAAAAACTGCAAAAAAAAAAAAAAAAAAGAAAGTAATTCCTTCATAGGAATATTATGAGCAGAAACTACCCAGACAATTAAAAATAAACTAGGTATGACGGAGGTGGTGGGTTCAAACCCAGCCTAAACAAAAACTGACCAAAAAATCACCTGTAAAAATGAACTAGGTTCTCAACCAGATCAAAATAGGCCATCAAATATCTGATTCACCTGTTCAGAAATTTGCAAAAATATAATCTGTATTTTGGTAATTTATTAGATCTATCTACAGGTAACTCTAATAAGAGACCTTGTTTTTCTTCTCTCCCATGATTCTGCAGTCAACAGAGTGAAAAATGGGCAATTAGGGAATGCAGGGTATGAGATGAATATTTTAATAATGTAAAAAATTGGATATTTGATACAATACTTTGTATTGGTAAGTTACTGTATTGTAAGTTTGTTTTATGTGAAGCCAAAAAACTCTGAAAGAAAGCCAACAAAAATTAAAAAATACTTATAAATGCATTTGGAATACTCCAAAGGAAATGTAAAAATAAGTTTACAACCAAAATGTATAAACTAATACATAACAGCTTATTTTATGGGCTGGTTCTTATAGAAAAATATAATAATTTCCCATTTGCCTTCCAAACATCCTTTTTCTAAAGAAGTTTAAGCTTTAAAGATTCCTAGGCCCTAACCCCAACTACTACATTCTGTTCCCATGGCCAGAAAGAGGTATACTCACATGTTGGCAGAATCTTTAGTATTACTACCAGGTCAGCCACATTGTGTCCTGTAGTCATTGTTCCCTTTTTATATGATCCTACCTGTCTTACTTCTTCAATTTGCTGTTGTAAAAGAGATTTCAGGAAAAAAGTTTAACAAGAAAAAAGGTGTTCCTCTCATAGCTCCATTACAACACAACTTCTTATTATCCAGATTTGGAAGTAGCAGAGGTAAAATCATATCCCCGAAACCCTCACATGAATGCCTCATACACCACAGCTAGCTGATAACAATGATAAAACTCTTGTTTCCACAATAACTACAAAGGAATTCCATTGTACTTTCCCATTCCACACTTGTATATGGGTAATAGGCAACTGAAAAATTAAGAAACAAGAGCCAAGGATACAGCTATGCTACTAAGACTGCCCTTTCTAATCATCAAAAACTTACCACTTCAAATGTTCCTGGAGCCACAATCAAATTGTCAATCACATTGTTTATTTTTGTAACCAGAGAAAGAATAGAAGCCTGAAAAACAGCATGAAACAAAATACCTTAAGATGAAAAATTATAAGCAATTTCTCAGAGTTTGAATATTTCCCCCTAATCCCTTCCAGCTGACCCAGTACCAAATAGGACTTCGTAAACACTCCAACCCTCTGACCTTGAATATATCAGAAAAGAACAACTTTTTAGTATCATGGATAGATTAAATAAGCTATGAATGCATAAGCAGTCTGATTATATATTCACCTAGCTCTCCATCTACACTGAGAAACAAGGCCAACAAACCCCACCAAGGCGCTTAACCCCCAATACCCCCACCTTTTTTTTTTTTTTTTTTTTTTTTAATTAAATCATAGCTGTGTACATTAATGCAGTCATGGGGTACAATGTGCTGGTTTTATATACAATTTGAAATATTTTCATCAAACTGGTTAACATAGCCTTCCTGGCATTTTCTTAGTTATTTTGTTAAGACATTTATATTCTATGTTTAGCAAGTTTCACATGTACCCTTGTAAGATGCACTG
>CAUYPK010061787.1:0-36894 GCA_963574355.1 Loris lydekkerianus
CTGCCAGGCACAATGGCTCACACCTATAATCCTAGCACTCTGGGAGGCTGAGGCAGGTGGAGTGCCTGAGCTCACAGGGTTGAGACCAGCCTGAGCCAGGCAATTGACATGCCTTTTTTATTTAAAAAAAAAAAAAAAAAATGTTAGAGCAAGACCCCATCTCTAAAAATAGCCGAGCATTGTGGTGGGCACCTATAGTCCCAGCTACTTGGGAGGCTGAGGCAAGAGAATCACTTGAGCCCAAAAGTTTGAGGTTGCTGCTGTGACCTCTGATGACACAGCAGTCTACTGAGGACAACAAAGTGGAAAAAAAAAAAAAAAAGGGGTCTTCTACCTTTGAGAGATGAGGAATACAAGTCAATGTCATCATCTCCTGGTTCTGGTTTTAATCCACATTATTCGTTAAAGAAATTCCTTTCCCTGTTGTGAATGGTCCATGTAATCAAACCATAAAGCCTAAAAAGCACCTCCAATGAATCGTTTCCGTTTCCTACTCTGATTTCTCTGTAGACTGAAGGCATTTTAGAAGATAATTATTACCTTTGATTTGCTAAGGGGACACTGGAAAGGTAAGTAACCTCTCCAAGGTCACAAGCCAGTGAATGGCAGAGCCACCCGTCACAGGTCTATCTGACCCCACTGTCCTACAGTGATCTCCAGCAAGCTGTGCCTGGCCTGGTGAGTTCCCAGGCCTTCCATGGAAGCAAAAATGGATCCCGGGAACAAGGCTGGCCTCTGGCAAAGTTCTTTTCCCAGAGAGTGTTGTTTTAAGACCCTCTTCTGCACCTGTGCCCACCCTTACCCTCCCCACTGCTGTGTCCCCAGGAGCTGCCCTTTGATAACAAAGCAGCTAAAGAAAGACCCCTTCAAAACTTAATTCTAACCCACGTGTTAATAACTTAAAAGTCAGAGCACTTATATGTGTTTGCAAGTGGCAGGAAAGCAGAAGATGATGAACTTCTGATGAATTTCAAGCAGTTCTGCAGGAAGTGGAAAGGGGGTGGTGGCTCACTCTTCACATACAGCACACCCCACCAGGCAAGGGCCTACTCAGAAAATCAGCAAGAAAGAAATGAAAATGGCTGTTTCATAACACTTTAAAATTAACCCCGGGAAGGCGGCAGGAAGGAGAGAACATTGTTATTCTTATTTTAGAGATAAGAAAGAAATCAAAACCTAAAGAAGCCACTTTGAGCCACAGATCAAGCCAAAGTGGACAGGAGTGAACATGAGTCTGAATTGTTAGGTCCTGCCTGGCTCCCTGCGCTGCAGCCGCTGCCTCCATCTCCTGCTCAGCGGACCTTTGAAGGTAGGCAGGGCCGCCACCCGCTAAGTTAGCTTTTGAAGGTCTGCTTGGGAAGCAGAGGTGGTAGAGGGAGATGTGTTTCTGTTTTTAAGGAATAATTCATACAGACCCATCTCTCAAATAGCTCCAGGCACTTCTGTGGGAAGACAGCAGAGTGACCAGACCCCTCCCAGCATCAATAATGCAAAGCCACTTCTTTTAACCAGGGGGTTGTCAATTTGACTTCCCTAGATCGGTAGGGGATCAAAAGTCACCAGTGGCTAATAGACCTTATTGGAGCAGAGATGCAGTTGCAGCCCAAACCTCCCTCACGGCCAGACACATCAAACAGCCACCTCCGGCTCTGCCATTCTTCTGCCTCCCTTTGATCAGCACAGCTGTAACCACACAGCATCCCACAGGGGCCACAGACCGTAACCAGGTGATTCTCACTGATGAGATCTGCTGTGTCAGTCGCTACAGGGCAGATTGCTTAATTTTCAGAAACCCAAATCTAATCACATTAGCAGCACAATCGTTTCAAACATTAAGACATGTTGTACATCTGACCTATATCAGTTCAACATTCAGCCTAAGTGTGGTGGAGCCCAAGCACCAGGTGACACCCTCCTAAACAAATCCTTTCCTTCCTTCATACCTACTCAAGTGTCTCTTTTTCTTCAAAGCCTTTCTGGACAGTCCTGCCCACGGTGACCTTTCCTCTCTTTTCACCCCTCCCACAAATTAGAATTGGGGCCTGTGTCTGACTGTGAATTTCTCTCTGAAATTCTTTGAATTTCTTCCCATCACACTGTGCCAGGTCCCCAGCGACAAGAACATGGCCTGCCCTACTCCTCTGCATTCTGCTCTTTCCATCCAGGGCTGAGCTCAGCAAGTATTTGTTAACCAACAGGTTGAAAATTGAAGAAAAAAAATTTCTTTTTGTAAGGGAAGCAACATTTGTTAGTAGCTTTGAGGAAAAGAAGGGCTTCATTTTCTTTTGTGACTTACAATGCCAGCTCCCCAGAGCAGGGACTTTTGCCTGTTTCATTTACCATTATGTGCTCAAAAAATAGCAAAGAACTAAAACCATGGAAAAAATGAATACATTTATCAGCCCACGCACAGGGGTTTTCAGAGCACTCTCTGGGATTGTGACAACTTGGGATGAAATGGAGTAATAAGGAGGAAAATAGACCTTTAATTTCTCCCAATTTCTTTCCTGAGCATGTTTTCCACGTTTCTAATTTAAAGAAATCCAGGTGCAAGTGGAGACTTACTTTCCCAGGCCCACCTGCTATAAGCATCAACTTGATCTGACAAAGTTTTTATAAAATAAATAAATAGATTCCCAAGGCATTAAAAAAATAAATCACTGAAACTATGTGATTAAATGTTCCCCTGGAGTATCACGACACATCCCCACGGACCCAGTGCTGCCAGGCTGGCACATCAAACTCTCCAGGAGGGTTTGCTCACCTAAACCAACCTGGCTCCAGGCAACAAAAAGGACTCAGGATGTGGGAGTGGGTCTGTGCCTGAGCCCAGCACACTGTGCGTCAGATCAAGTCTTCTGCAGAGAGGGAGCACACTAGCACTTTGTTCTTTCGGGAAGCATCTATTGAGATGTATTTTTTTACTAGTGTAAGGCAAGTAATAGATGATCTCCCCGTGTCCCATCCCATCATTATCGACAAAGTGGGTTAGTCTCTAAGAGCATGAGCTGCACCTTTGATTCTCCACCTTAAAAATGTCCTTTACTGCCAAACAAATCCTAGATAATCTGTCATCAACTCCATGGAGCTGCTCCCAAGCCCAGAGCCCTGTTAAGAACAGAGTTGCACAGAGGGGGGGCCGCAGGCCAGTGAGGCTTCCTTCATCTGTGTTCAGAGCCGCTCCTCGCAGACATCAGCCAGATCAGCAGCAGCAGTAGATTCTCCAAGGAGTGTGGGTCCTGCTGTGAACAGCGCAGCAAGGGCTCTAGGTGGCATCTCCTTACCAGAATCTAATCCCCCTGCCCTGCTTTAAAACTGTCTTCCATGAAACCAGTCCCTGGTGCCAAAATGGTGTGGGCGCTGCTATAGGAACAGGGAAGAGAGAAGTGGTTGACACCCACATCCCCAGGACCTCCGTCTGGGAGGGAATTTGACAAGTGCGGTCAATAGGGACATTCTGCCCCGTGTGGAGACGCCCCCCAGAACCGAGAGGCCTGGGCTCCCCACCTGGGCCAGCGCGGGGCTGCTCTGAGAACGGAGGGGAACGGAAGGGGAAACCCCCTGTTCCTCACCATTGCTCTGGGCATTCCAAAGTGTCTGGATGTGATTCTTGGATATTTTCTAATCAGCACAAATTAAACACAAGGAATAGGAAGGAAAAAGGTAAACAAAAATGTCCATATTTTCCCACACCAACAAAATACCCAAGTGTCCTGGGCTCTCCCGGCTTCAGTGCCAACAACCCTGAACATACGTTGCTGGTGGATTCAGGTCACCTGCGAGCGCTGTCTAAACCAAGGATTCATGAGAGGGTGAAAGTAAAAAACAGAAACAAAACCCGGCCCAGGATACAAACATTTCAGGGTTAGATGACGTAAGAGCGCGGCCCGGGGATGCCCAGGGTGGTGTCCGCGCCCCCTGCGTTCGCAGGCTCAGGTGCGCAGCTTAGGGAGGCTTCCCGGCCGTTCCCACCCGCTCCGGCCGTTGACCTGGGAAGATGCCATCCTGCCATCCAAGACCACGACCTACTGTCGCACCTGTCATCTGTCACTGTTGGCAGTGTTACTTGGCGCCGTCCTGTTCGTTAGTGAAGGGGGCAGACAGGAGAGGTCGGGGGAAGTAGTTCAGAAACCTCTACCAAAAGTTTCTGCAAAATCCAACCCGGGAGTCTGGCCCGGGCTGGGGCCCAGGCAGAGGATACAGCCGTCCGCAGGCCCCTGGGGGCTGCCAGGTCTCCAGGCAGCCAAAGTGTCTGGCAGAGGGGCCCGGCCTGGCTGCGTCCCCACCACAGCCTAGGCGCCCAAAGCGGCGGGACCCCGCCCAGGTGGCCCGGGCGCTACTCACCGCAGGTTCCGCTCCACCATGTCCCACCAGGCGGCCACCGGGCCGCGGGCGGGGGGCTCGGGCGCCCCGCAGTCCTGCGCGTCCATCCCACCCTGGGTCCCGAGTCGCCGCCACTCAGAGCTGCCGCCGGAGCCGCCGCAGCGCCCGTCCCCCCCCTCCCGCTCCCCCTGCCCTCTTCTTCCTCCTCCCCCCGCTCCTCCACCTCCGCGCGCCGGGAGGAGTGGCGACCCGGGCTGGCCAGCAGGTGCGCTGGGGACGCCGCCCCGGCTGGACTCTCGCCCAGCGCGTCCGCCCCACGCACACAGGTGGACGTAGAACAGGAACGAAAGTGTCCTAGGCTCGTAGCTGGCTGTGCGATGCTTTATTTTCTATTTTATTTTTAACTGATTTCCATTATTCATCTGCATGTGCACGCAGGCGCGAGGCCCGCGCGGCGAAGTGAAATGGGTTTTTACCGCGGGAGCCCTGAAACCGAAGTTGACAGGCGCGGCTTGAGAAGAGGCTGGTGAGGGCAAAGCCCTCCTCTGCTGACCCCCTTCCCCTCTCTTTCTGGAGTATCCCCAGCCCCGATCCTGTCCGCATCACTGTAGAAAGAATTCTTTTGGCTTCGTTTGGTTGTGTAATGGTTTGTGCACAGGGTTATGAACGATACCATTATTTCATGTATCCAAATTTTTTTTTTTTTTTTTCTGGTGAGTTGTTTATTTAGCAGCACGTAACAGAGCCGCACCTTTGTGCCAAGGAGTCCACTCCTTGAGATGACTGACCCTTGGTTCAGGTGACATTAGAGATTGTCTTCTGGGAACAGGCACTGTCCCTGGACCAGAGCTGCTCCTGGGAAGACACGGGGCAGGAGTGTGGGGACAAAACAGGAAGAAAAAGAATGAGGTTTTGTTTGGACGCAGTTTGATGGCAGCAGCAAGACTTTGTCTTGGAAGCAAGGTGCAGCAGCCCAGGAGGAAAAGGTTGGGTTTGGGGTGCCTGCTGGCATGGCAGAGGGCGCAGCAGGGGACCACCAGCCCAGTCACCTATCTACTTGGGGACAGGATAACAGTCTAGAAGAAAGTATCCACATTTTTTAAAGAAAGAGCAATTTTCTTTGAGGACTAGGCCATTTCACAGAACTAGCTGGGAAAGGGGACATTTTGATCACTGCCTCTTTTAATCACTCCAAGAATGTTCCTTTTCTGACTTACATCAAGGTAGAAGACCAGTTGTATCTAAACGGACTCGGAGCCAGTGGCAGGTGGGTTGCAGGGGCCACACCTTCAGGATGAGAACAGTTGGAGCAGATGCCAGTTTCATCCTCAAAGTCCTTCAGGGAGTTGGTCTGGACTCTCCCAGAACTTGTTCAGGGAAGCTCTGGGTGACACTCTGGGGCCCTGACATGTGCAAATGGGGGGATCAGAGGTGGAGAGCAGAGGCAGAGGCAGGAGGCAAGAAAAACAGCTGCATGTGGTCTCAGAGTCCATTTCCATCTGTTTGTCCAGGTGGGGAGAGGTCAGAGGCCCACCTGCTGGTTGAGCTGACCAAGTTGCAAGCCCCAAGTCTCAGAAATGTTTGATTGTGCTCAGCAGTATCTCTGAAGTTGGAAATCATTACGGCTCATTTTTAAAAAGATTATATAAATTAAGGCTCTGGGGAAAGGCCTTTCCCACCATAAATAGCCCCTTTTCTCAAATGGCACTTCTTGAAAATCAAGTGTTTGATATTATTTGGCAGAAGATTCATTCATTTACTCAGCACCTATTTATTGAGTGCCTTGTGGGTGCTGGGCACCATGCTGAGCACTGCAGGGACACAAACCGAGATCTCCCCTGCTGGAGAAGTTTATATCAGGGTGAGTCTTGAGAACATAGAGTAGGAATTGCAAAATGCCCTGAAGATAGTAATCAGAGCCGGTGATAACAGGGAGGTGGGGAGGGAGGTTGACCACTATGGGTGTGAGGGAACATGTTAAGGTGGTGGAGATTGTATCTCAAGGGTGGCAGTGGTCACATGACTATAGATGTTCACCCAAACCCACAGAACTAGAAACTCTTCCCAGATGAATTTGACTGAATGTAAATTATATGTCAACAAACCAGACTTTTGGAAAGGGACCTAAGAAAGGCCCAGATAAACTAGATAAACAAACATGGGCTGTGTCATGTGCAAATGTTAACACAAAACTGCTGGTACTGGCTTGGTGTGGTGGCTCACACCTGTAATCCTACCACTCTGGGAGCCAAGGCAGGTAGATAGCTTGAACTCACGATTTCAATTTTCCCAGCCTGAGCAAAAGCGAGACCCCCATCTCTACTAAAAATAGAAAAACTGAGGCAAGAGGATCTCTTGAGCCCAAGAGTTTGAGGTTGCTGTGAGCTATGACACTGTGGCACTCTAAGCAGGGTGATAGCTTGAGACTCTGACTCACAGAAACAAAAACAAAAATAAACAAACAAGCAAAAGCTGCTGGTACTGAATGTCAGAAACCAATAGTTGGGTGTTATTTGCATGAGCAGAAAAAAATATCAGCTGGTGATGAATTAATTTTACCAATTAAAATAATTCTGGAGAAAAGGTAAGGGGGACAGACTGTCCACCTCTCAGCCACCTCCTAGGCTGTGAAGGTAATCTGCTGGTAATAAAGGCTTTTCAGGATAGAAGAAGTAGCAAATGACAAATTTCTGCTTTTCTAGGAATTGAAAAATTTCTTGGAAAGGAAGCATCCATCCCCTTGCATTTTTCTTTTATTTTATATACAGCCTTATTGAGATATAATTCACACACTATAAAACTCATCCCTTTAAAATGTATAATTCAGCATATTCATAGAGCATTTATCACCACTATTTCATTTTAGAGCATTTTATCACCCCACAAAGTAATATCATCCCCATCAGCTCTCAGCAATCCCTAATGTACATTCTGGCTCTGTGGATTTGCCTATTTGGAACATTTCACATAAATCAAACAATATGTAGCCTTTTGAGTCTGGCTTCTTTTACTTGGTGTGATGTTTTCAAGGTTCTCTGTGTGATGTATGAATCAATGTTTTGTTCCTTTTTGTGGCTGAATAATACTCCATTGTGTGGACATACCACATTTTGTTTATCCATTCTGCAGTTGATAGACATTTGGGTTGTTTCTACCATTTGGCTCTTGTAAATAATGCTGCCGTAAACATTTATGTGCAAGTGTTCTCTTGAACACACACCTAGAAGTGAAATTGCTAGGTCATATGGGCAAATTATATGCTTAATTTTTTGAGGAACTGCCAAACTCTTGCAAAGTGGCTACCCCAGTGGACGTTATAATCCCACCACCATGTGCACCCTGAAATCTACTACCTTGTGTTTTCCCTTGCTCACCATTTTTTTTTATTTGTTTGTTTTGTTTTGTTTTTGCAGTTTTGGCCGGGGCTGAGTTTAAACCCACCCACCTCCAGCATATGGGGCCAGCGCCCTTTGAACCACAGGAACCGCCCCCTTGCTCACCATTTTTGCCCTTTCTCAGTTTTCCACGTGCAAATAGAGAAATGTTACAAATCTAATACTGTTGAGATGGAAATGAGACATTATAGATCAAGAGTGAATGAGGTAAGGAACTCAGAACAGAACATTTATTTTGCTGTTGTTAAAGTTCTGGTACTGTCTTTGTCCGTGTCAGATCTGATTGAGGACAATTCACGATAGTTACGAGGGTGGATTTTGGATTATTCTCCCATCCTTGGAATTGAGGATGTTAATACAGGCTTCCTTTTGGCTAAAGAGGGGGTTTCTTTGAGAAGAGAGAGTCTCAGTGGCCTGGGCCCCTTGCAGCTGAAACTGGGAGTGCCTGAGAACATTGAGTGCATTAGTCTTCTGAAGAGTTCTCTGTATTCCAAGATGTGGCCTGAAGGAGCCCTGGCTGTTCTGCAGTAAAGGATAGGGTGCTCATCTTGGTAAAAGACATTTGCAAATAAGAGGTGGGACTTGGGTTCAGCACCCGTAGCTCAGTTAGGGTGCCGGCCACATGCACTGGGGCTGGTGGGTTCAAACCCGGCCTGGGCCTGCTAAACAACAATGACAACAACAACAACAAAAAATAGCCGGGTGTTGTGGCGGGCGCCTGTAGTCCCAGCTGCTTGGGAGGAATAAGAAGCAAGAGAATTGCTTAAGCCCAAAAGTTTGAGGTTGCTGTGAGCTGTGATACCATGGCACTCTACCCAGGGTGACATAGTGACACTCTGTCTCAAAAAAAAAAGAGGTGCGACTTGGTTTCCCTGTTATCTGTGGAAAGACTCAGCTAGAACTAAAATCCAGCTGTTATAACCCCCTCCTCCCTGTCAGGTGTTCCTTTCCAAGTTCCTTGGCCATCCCTTCAAAGTCAGCTGCTCCCCAGGGTTTCTGCCCAGCTCTGCTTCCCTTCTTATGTTGTATATACTTGGATTTCCAAAACCACTGAGAAAGAAAAGGAACTTTTTACCTGGGGAATGCAAGCCCCTTTAAATGGTCAGGCCCAGACAGACACTGAAATGTGACAGCACATGTCTCAGTCTCACCGTCTCACTCTCCGTTTGATCACCTCTTGCTATGAGGGCTCAGACGACTGCCCTCAATTGACCTGCCATTGCCATGTCCTGGACACCACAACTCACACCCTTTAGTTCAACAAAGTGTAGCCCGTCACTAATCAGTGTGACTGCTGTAAACCAATGAGACTTCCTGACAAATAACATTTATGAGCACCTCTCTCTTAATTTGATCTTTTTTCTTTAAAAATGTGAGCCTCTCCTGTTTTCCAGAACACTTCCCAGTATTTCCCGGGCTACCTATATTAATTAACTCTCAACCTATAGTAAATTTTCCTCAGCTTCTATGTTTAATTATGTGGGGAGCTCTGGGTGAAACAGGTTCCTATAGCCAGGATTTCATATCTCACCATAGTTCCTTGGCTAATGTTCCTTGAGAATCTCCAGGAAGGAGACAATGAATTTCATTAAAGTCATTCAATTCATCCTCTCTCCAAACCTGTTCCACTAACAGGATGCCCTGCCTTGAAAAATGGCCTCTTCATTCACCAAGTTTTCCCACCCACAAACTTGATATTTGTCTTGATTCTTCCATTTTCCTTTAGTCCATCATTCCCTCTAGATTAAAATTAAGATTGTGCCTTGATGTGATATCTATCTGTTTGGTAAATATTTACAGAACATATTTCTTACAGTACCTAGCTTTGGAAACTTACACTCTACTTGCAAAAACAGGACTTACGTGTATGAAAGGAAAACTCACTAGCAACCTGAAAGGAAGCACCAGGTGACTAATAAATACATAGGACAGACAATGTCTGTTATTGCAGCTGAATAAGAAACATCTTTGTGGGCTGAAGAGGTCAGGCAAGGATTCCAGGGAGGTACATTCCGTTGCTTAGAAACAGCCTTGGAGATAAGAGATAATTAAAAATGGCTACCCAGAGAGACCCACGGAATGATCTGGAAGATACATAAGCACACATTTCCTAAACTCTCACTTTACAAAGAGGAAACTGAGCCCCAAACAGACCGAATGGTGAGCGATAAGCCGCCTTCGGTCCGTCTTTATTCAGCACCCCCTGTGTGCAAGGCCCAGCCTGGGGGAGCACTCATGCAAAGAGCACGTAAGGGGAGACGGACTATCAAATAGCACTGGTGCCTGGCACACTGGCAAGAAACGAAACTCGTGTCAGAGCCTCCCAAGAGGCAGACCTTGGATGGAAAAGCGTTCAGAACCACTGGCAGTTGTGAACTGGGCCACTTACCCTTGAAAATAGCAGAAAATTGCTTAGTGCCAGCCTTTGTGCTAGGTGCTGGAGATATGCACAGCCTGTGTGTGAAATTTTGTCATACTGGCATGCATTCATTTACAATTCACTTACCCTAATTACTCACAGGTTAGGTAGGCACTAATTATTTCTGCTTCATGAGTAATCAGGGTGGAAGAGTTCCACCACCCACAGTATTCTATCATATCTGCATATACAGATAGCCAGGTGGGAGATGCTGAAGCAATCTGCACAGTGTCCACTCCAGGGAAGGTGACAAGCCCCAAATTGTGTGAAGTGGGAACACAGTGGTTGGTTTAGGGAACAGAGACGGGAAGGCATCTCGACATCAAGGGTGATTTTTTTTCTCGTCTTCTACTTAAGTTGTATTTTTTAATGCTCCTCTAATGCATTCAGAGTAAGGGCACCACCAGGGTCCACAGCTCAGTGTTAAGGCAAGAAATTACACTAAGGTCTTACCTCACAGGAAGTTCAACAGGAAAAGCTAAAAGATTAGCAAGAATTTGTAACAATATCTTCCTGAAAATGAAAACACATACATGAAGAAATTAGGGAGACAGGAAAAAAGTGACAGCCAGAGATAAGCAGGAACGGGCTTGTCTGTCCTAAGAGGCGAGGGGCTTCCAATGGTGGCCTTTTGACACCTGACAGCCATTTGAGCTCACCCATTCCTCATTGTGTATAATCTCCAAAGACATCCTAAAAGGAGCCTTATTTCCCCGGCTCCCCTGTCAGGCCCCAAGTGTATGTGCGCTCCCAGCACAGCTTGAAATTAGTGTATTTTTTCATCTTGGCCTTTCCTTTTTCAACAAGCAGGAAGACATCCCCGGAGACTAGGATGGGCCAGACCAGGGATGCAGTGATGTGGCGTAGCCTGAGGCAGGGCCTTGTTATCCACACCCCGCCCCCTAGAGAGGAGGTTTAAAATAATAATATGTAGTGTGAAATGAGATCGTAGATATGAAAGCTTTCCTTTGAAGTTAAAAAAGATCTTCAGCCTACAAATGCATAGTATTGGATTATTTATTAATGGAAGGTATTTGATACTCCCTTTGTGTGGCTCCTGGGCATACTGGCATGCATTCATTTACAAAGACAGCCATCCCCATTACGGCTCATAGACTAGCCATAATGGCGATGAAAGGAGTTTCATTGCTAATAAATACTAATACATACACAAATATTCCTAGGAGTCCAAGCGGTTATTCGCTTCAACTTCACTGCCTACCAAAAGAAATTAAAATCGATGTCAGCAAGAGACTCCCTTAAGGAAGAGTGTGAGGGTGAGGGGAGGGCGTCCTGTCCCCTCCTGCCTGCTAAGGGTCAGAGAGCACAGGTACTCCCAAAGCAGTCCCCCCAACCAAGCAACCACAAATTCCCTGGCAAAGACTAACTAGCTCCAGAGGCAGCTGGGTAGGTTTGTGAGGTGACCACTTAACCAGTTTTTAAACAGAAGGGCGATAGTGTCCAGTGTTCCGCGTGCGATCCTCTGGTTTTATGCTGTGGTTTTTTGTGTTTGGTGTTGTCAAATTTAGAACAAAATTTCACACACAGGCTGTGCATATCTCCAGCACCTAGCACAATGGCTGGCACTAAGCCAGTCCTCGATAAATATTTTGTAAAATGAAGGGATAACAGAAAACTTCGAATCTGTGCAGCAGCCAGTCCAGCCCCTTCACATGTGTTCTCCAGGGGCCCCTCTGGCACTCTCTGGCTCCACCTGTATGATTCTGAACTATAGGTGATGGGAAGGAAGAGGCTGGGGTGGCAGGAGTGTCAGATGTGCCACTGCCCAATGCTGGCTGGCCCAAGGGCCGGATTGATGGGCGCCTTGCCTCTGAGGGGTAAATGCCCACAGCTGTGCCGAGTCTGGACGCTCACCAGAAACACAGAAAACACTTTGGTCTGAGCAATTTAAATGGCCTGCTTCTAGACTTGCATCTCAGCCTGTGTCTAGTAACTTCTTTACCATCCAGGGTGATAAAGTTGGTCTCAACCTAGTCACAGGAGCCTCAGGCAGGTGACAGAAGGGATTCCAAGACATGGTGAATGTTCCGCCAAGTACCCCCCTTGCGGACCGAGTGCCCTTCACTGCCTTCCTTAGGGAGCAGACCTGGGGCTGGGGCTAAGAGGCTCTGCCCCCATCATCCTGACTGGGTGCTGACTAACTGCACCTGCTTGATTGCCTTTGTAGGCGGGAAAGCCAAGCTCCCTCTCCCAGAGCCATTTCCTGATTGAAGAGCCATAGATACACACTCATGCTTTGGCTGGTGACTTTGGGAAGTGCTGCCAGAATCTAAGAAGATTCTGGGAACAGGTAGCCATTTCCACCACACGGGGAAGGTCAGAGAGGGGACTCTGCACCCTTTCTGGATAAGGAGCAGTCCCTTGGTCTTCTATTCAGGATGGAAGCCACTTCCTAAACTCCACCTAGGACAGCGCGATACTCTGTGAGGCCCATAAAGCAAGAAATGACTCAAGCCACAGAATGAGCAAGATGCAGGAAGAGGTGGCACTTGACAGAATCCACAGTGGCAGCCTCACCAAACAGGATCCAGCCTGTTGATGAAGGGCACCATGTGAGCACAGGAAGCTGCCCTGTGATGAAGCTTGTTGGAGCCACTTGTCAAAAATTAGCTCAGATCACAGAACTTTGTGCAAACTTCAATCATTCTGCATATAGGGTTTTTATCGAGTGCTACAAAATAATCTAATGCAGATCTGTGAATAATTCTGTGGTTACTGAGAGAGGGAATGTCATGAGTAGGTTTCACATCATTAATAGAATCATAATTACTCCAAGAATTAAATTTATCCCCTCACCAAAGTCTCGAAGAACTACAAAAAAAAAAAAGTTTGATGTAATGATATTTTCTAAAAGGAAAGACTTGTTGAAAATTCTCCTAAGTTATGCAGCTCTCACTAACAAACCACAGCACTGCTTTTATTGCGCTGGGGCTCCGGGACTGGAGGGCTCTGTCCACCTTTTTCACAAAGCTGAAATTGAGGACGAGCTCTGTGTTGCGATTTTCAAGGTCAGACGCACGGGGGCAGCAGTGAGCCGGGGAGCACAAACAATAGCGACGCCTCGCAGCCAGAAGTTTGAATCTGGAAATTGAGATGCCGGGCTGGGTCTGCTCAACATCACTTAAACCAAACAGAAACACCTTTGGAAACACTGACAATTAAACGAGAAAAGAAATCAATCTTCGAGCATATGTGTTCTACTCCCTGTTAGAGCTTAATTTTCTAATTTCTCGAATGTTTTTGCTTTTTCTATTGACAGTTTTCTTTTTTAATCCATTAAGGAGTTTCATCATTTAAAAAAGCTAAGAACCTTCTTCCTGACCCGGGGAGCTGAAGCCCAGGGAGCGGAGGCAAGACATTCCCAGCCATGGCCAGGAAAGTATCTCCCTGCAGTGCCGCAGGACAAGGTGACAAGGTGACAAGGGCTGCCTTTGTGCAGTGCCCACTTTGGCCAGGAGCTGACAACATTGTTCCAGCAAACTGGTTTCCAAGGGCTCCTTTTTATAAAGTGGGGGGACACCTTGGCACTCCCTCCTCTCCAAAGACGGATTTGTTTCATCCCTGCTTTTTTTAACAGGGCATAGGCAGACAGCCCATCTCTGGAGAGCAAGATGGGCGGGTATGCGTTTCACCTTCACTGCAGGGGGAGATTCTGTACACAAAGGTGCCATCCAGCCCTCCTTTATACCCCAGTGAGGGCTGTTTGCTGAGGGCAGGCTGGTCCACCTGCAAGGGGAGAAAGAGAAAGGGCAGACCCAGGCCCAGTTCTCAAGTGGCCCCTGAGCAGCCCAGCGGAGGTGGCCAGGACAGCCCTTCTCCTGGTGCCTGACAAGAGGCCCTTTGTTGGGCTGTCTGGCGAATGTTATTTTTAGACTCAGCCAGGGCTGCCCTCCTGCTCTGGGCTTTCCCTGTGCAGCTGTTGCCTCTGCTTTCCAAAGCCCTACACCACTGACAGGCGACAGGAGCTGTGCTTCCCTCCCCTTTGTTTGCCTGGATGAGGGGGAAGAGTGACAGTAACTTTAAAGAGAGGGGTGGGGGAGGTGGCAGCCCCCAGACAGGCTCTGGAGCACTCCCCCTCCTTGCCTCACAGAGGCCTGTCTCCCCACCCCACCCTGGGCCTCCAGGCCAGGCATTTTATTTTACTTTTGTTTTGTTTTGAGACAGAGTCTCACTTTGTTGCCCTCAGTAGAGTGCTGTGACATCACAGCTCACAGCAACCTCAAACTCTTGGGCTCAAGCGATCCTCTTGCCTCAGCTTCCCAAGTAGCTGGAATTACAGGCACCTGTCACAAAGCACGGCTTTTTTAGAGACGAGGTCTCTTTCTGGCTCAGGCTGGTCTCAATCCTGTGAGCTCAGGCAATCCACCCTCCTTGGCCTCCCAGAGTGCTGGGATTACAGGCATGAGCCACAACGCCCCACCCAGGCCAGGCATTTTAAAACCAAATAATCTAGGGCCCCAGTATAGCTGGCCTCCCTGTGCTGAGCACGCTTAACCACAGGGCCTGGTTACTGCTGGTTACTGGTCTGAGCGTCCCTCACTGTACCTGGCCTGACCTGCTGAGTAACCAGTGAGACAGCACAGAGCCAGAGTCAGACTCCAGAGCCGCTCCCACCCACAGGCCCTCCCTGAGAAAAGGGGACCTTGTGTGTAGTGTGTTCCCAATGGCTCCTTCCATCGGTTGTAAGAGAAACATGCATTTGTTGTCATATTTCCACCCAACTTGGCTCTCTAAACAAATCTAAGCATAATATTACCTTCCTGACTTATTTTTTAATATAATTGGGGCCATAATGGATGTGTAACTTCTAACTTCTAACTTCTGCAATGAAGTCCAGGCATGGTGGCTCACATCTGTAATCCTAGCACTCTGGGAGACTAAGGCAGGAGGATCTCTTAAGATTGGGAGTTCGAGACTGGCCTGTGCAAGAGCAAGACACTGTCTCTATTAACAATAGAAAAACTATCCGGGTGTGGTGGCAGGTACTGGGGAAGCTGAGGCAAGAGGATCTCTTAAGCCCTAGAGACAAAGGTTGCTGTGAGCTATGATGTCATGGTACCAGCGTGAAACTCTGTCTCAAAAACAAAAGCAAACAAACAAACAACAACAAAAAAAAACTGTAGTGAAACAGAATCCCTTGGGGTGGGACACTGGGAAATTAGGCAGTTTACTTTTTTTTTTTTTTGAGACAGAGTCTCACTAGGTCACCTTCAATAGAATGCTGTGGTGTCACAGCTCACAGCAACCTCAAATTCTTGGGCTTAAGCAATTCTCTTGCCTCAGCCTCCTAACTAGCTGGACTCTGGGCACCTGCCACCACGCCCGGCTATTTTTGTTATTGTTGTTGTAGTTGCCATTGTTGTCCAGCAGGCCCAGGCCGGCTTCAAACCTGCCAGTCCAGGTGTATATGGCTGGCGCCCTAACCTCTGAGCTACGGGCGCCAAGCTGCTAGTTGACCTTTTCACTTTGTACTTTTCTGTAGTGTTGAATTTTTTCCCAAGAAGTAAATGATTTATGCAATATAAAAAAGAAAGGAAAGAGGACAGCTCTGACTTTAGGCCATGGCCATGTCGGACAGGCCTCAGTCAGGACTTGGCTTTTCTCTTCTGTTCTTGAAAATATTAGACTTAAATTCTTACTCCTCCTGTGGGGTTCCTTTGGCTACAAGAGTTTGGAATGGCTGGGGTGTTTCTGGGTACCTATTTTTGAGGAACAGGCTGAGAGCCCCTGCCTCTGCCCAGTGCCCCCCTCCCCTACACACACCTTCTTCCTCTCTTTTCATGATGCTGTCAGGCCCCAGAATGAGCCAGGAGAGGATCGGTACAGAGCCACTCAGAAAGTGCAGGTAAGTCCACATATTACACACACTTTGGAAAGCAGATTCTTAGGCGGCTGGAGAGCTGGCCGCTCTTCGTGTTATTAACAATTTGTCCTTTATTTGTATTCTCTCTTTTCGTTCAGCTTCTGCTACCAGCTGAACATTTGTGTATCTGCAAAATTCACTTGTGGAAAGCCTAACCCCCAAGGGGATGGCACGGGGAGGTGATCAGGCCCGTCAGGAATGGCTTAGTGCTCTTAGGAAAAAGGCAGGAGGAAGCGTGTCTGCCCCTGTGCCACGCGAAGACACAGAGAGAGAGGTGCCATGTATGAGAAAGCCGCCCTCCCCAGACACCGAGTCTGCCAGCACCTCCATCTTGGACTTCCCAGCCTCCTAAACTGTGAGAGCTTCCATTGTTTCTAAGCCACCAGCACGTGTGGCGTTTTGTTACCGCGGCCCCCACAGACCACGACAGATAAACACATCCTCCACGCCTGCCCTGTGCCTGGCTGTCGGCAGCTCCTGGGTTAGGGAGCCACAGTTCCCGCCTATGGACTCCATGGTCCTGCCAGAGTGGGGGTAGGGGCAGTGGGCAGTGAAGGCCGGGGCGGGCGGTGGCCTAGCTCAGCCCTCCTCAGAGAAGTTCTCAGGGGCAAGAGCTGCCTGTACGTCAAAGGACCCGCCAGCCATGCAGGGGTAACAAGGTCCCTCTGCCACTGAATTGTTCTACACGTCCCAGCGGGGCTCTGGGCATGCATAGGTAGCCTGTCACTGGATTCCCACAGCCCCGCAGGGCACATCCTTTTACCCCTCCCAGTTCAAAACAGGGGTCCCTATCGCACACAGCCGCCAAGCCACTGCCACCAAGGCCATACCCTGAGTGAGTGGCAGTACCAGGATTTGAACAGGGGGACTCTGACTCTGGAGTCCGGCTTCTACCCCCTGAATGATCCTGCAGTTTGGGGAACTTGAAGATGTGAGGAGTGTCTGGAACGCAGGGTTGCAGGAGCTGGGTTGGAAGGCTGGACAGAGGGCCCCATTCTGCTGAGGAGCCTGACCTTTATCTGAACGGTGAGAGGGTCCACAGCAGAGGCACGTTCTGCTCCAGTGTGGTGCCAGGTAGACGTGTGCTCTGGGAGGAAGGACTGGGGAGGACAGACTAGACGGCAGTGGGTGGCTATGGAGAGGAGGGGAAGGGGGACAGGGGGTGCCCAGTGGCGCTCTGTGGAGGGGCGGCCCTGACGCCTGGCACGGGGGACACTTGGAGGGCGGCCAGGAAACCAGAATAACACAGGCTCAGGAGAAAGGGGAGGATGCAGTCGGTGCCTGTGGGGACTCCACAAGAAGATAAGGACTCTAATTAGGTCAGTGTTGGAGGAATGGAAATAAGATGCCCAATGCCAGCCGTCCCTTCACAGCAAGAGCCCTTCACCTGGCCAGCACCGCGGGAAAAGCCGTCCCTTTATTTCCACTTTCCTTCTACTACAGTTTATCATCTTCTCCAATAATTAGTGTAAGAAAATGACTCTAGTAATGTTAACAATGTCTAGGACTTAGCCATCAATAAAAATCACAGATTTTTCACAGCACATTTCAGTTTTCACAGATATTTCCAGGCTTTATTTGTGTTCATCACTCCTTAAACAAGATCTGAGTATTTAACGCTGTGTTAGTGCATGATTACATGTATCCACATACCAAAATTCTATAATTTTGGAAAACTATATTTCTAAAGATGTTTCCTTTGTAGTCTTTTCTATTTTTTTTCTGTGGAGGACAAAGCATTATTTTGAGAAGTAGTATGGAGTCTTCATCAGACTGCAGAAAGCTCTAATAATATCAAAACAGGATTAAGAACACCTGATTTAAAGGTAAAATAAATTACTCTTGCTAATGACATGGAAGGAGGGAAACAAGGAGGCTCCAAGAACACCTGGCCAAGGCCTGAGTCCCTCCGCTGTGGAGGAGAGGGGATGAGAAGCTCATTCGGAAAGATGTCAGTGTGCGGAGCCCACGGGACAGCACTGGGGCTGGCAACACGGCTGCAGAGTGGCAAATGGGGACAGAGCTCTCATTGCAGAGTAAATTGCAAGGACTCATTACAAAATGAACAAGCAAATCCAAGAAGAGAAAGTGAAATGGGAAGATTAAGAGGGCTGACCCGGGGCACAGGGAGAGGTGGTGGCAAAAGAGAGACGATGGCGTCATCCATGAGGAAGGGAAGCTGGCACGGTGGGGGCAGGGAGAGAGGACTCTGCAGAGTGGTGTCAGCCTCATCAGGTGCAGCAAGGAAGCTGAATCAGAGGATGGATCCAAGCCCCGGAGTCAGACGGTGATGCCTCCTGAGGACAGTTCCCAAAAGCTGTAAGAATCCAGACCTCAGGGAATTGAGCTAATCAATCAGAAACAAGAAAGGAGAGATGGTGAGGGCTACTTTGGGAGAGATGGTGTGGGCTACTTTGAAGACTTTTCTGCAGCTGGGCACAGTGGCTCACACCTGTAATCCCAGCACTCAGGGAGGCTAAGGCGGGTGGATTCCTTGAGCTCAGGAGTTTGAGACCAGCCTGAATAAGAGTGAGACCCTGTCTCTACTAAGAATAGAAAAACTAGCCTGAGGTGGCGGGTGTAGTATATATGTTGTGTGACCGGAGACACGAACGAACAGCAGCTTTGTGGTGGGTGTAAACTCGCTCCTGTAGTTATTAAGTCAAGAAACAGACTACACGGGATGGGAAGGCGTGTAGCGAAATTCTTTTTTTAGGGGTTTGATTTTATACCTTTCTAGTCACATACACATTTAATCTATTATCTGTTAGTTTCACCATTACCTCAGTTTACCTATCTGAAATCAATTTGAAAGGAAATATCCTGTTACTATATCAACACAATCAATTTTGCAGTAAACATCTTCTTCTAGACACTGACTAATCTCTGGGCAGGTGTCTAAACAAAATCATAAAGAAGAAAGTAGCCACAGGGAAACAGAGTAAATGGAAGAATATCTTCAAGTATTCACTCAGTTTACTCAGTATGAAGTAATGACTGTGCCTTTCCTTCAGGGCAGAGCACCTATAGACCTCTGACAATATGTTGTTAACATACGTCAACCCTCTGGCAGCCAACTCTGCATGTGTCCCAGGGGGGCCCAGGTCCCTTAAGCCTCTGGAAAAAAAAGCAAGCCATTTTAAACTCACACTGAGTTCACTTTGAGTGCTTGATGTAGGATATGTTTATTTCTAAATATTATCCTACATATATAATTCACTGATTTGCCTGTTTTCTAGCCCTTGTTACTCTGTGAGGGCAGAGCTGTTGGCTGGGCTCACGGCTGAGTCACCAGTACCAAGCACGGTGCTCACCACACAGCAGGTGTGTAGTACATCTTTTGTGATTATCTTAAACTTTTAAATTCTCTCAGGAAGTAATTTAGTTGGAAAACTGTCAAAGAAAATGAAAATAAAAGGGAGGAAACACATACCAAAATATGGGAAAAAACTTGGCCTGCATGAAATCCCTGGGGAAATACAGCATTAGACGTGTTTTGAGGTAGTGAGTGCCGTGCTAAGTGTTAGTAAATTACAGTCCCACGTGTCTCAGATCAAGTAAGCTGCACCGCGAACCAGCTAGGAATGATCAATTTCAGATGCTCTTGAGTGTCCAGCTGAGATTTAAAATTCAAAATTTGAATTATCGCTCTAGCTGCCATCTTGCATTCCCTTGTGTATGCCTAAACTCAGCATTCTACCCAAGACCCCCTGAGCAGCAACCCTTGTCCCCTGTGTGGCTCCCTTTACTCTCCAACAAGATGAAAGAAACTCTCAAGAACCAAGAGAAATTCACCAAACTGCAGGCACAAGTGTGTACTGGTGGGGAAGAACTACTCACAGAAAGAAGGTGGTTCCTGGAACAGCTACAGCAGGTAATAAAAACCTTCTGTTCTCCTTAAAGAAATTAGGGGTATCACGCCTGGAATCCTAGCATCCTGGGTAGATTGCCTGAGCTCACAAGTTCAAGACCACCCTGAGCCAGAGTGAGACCTCGTCTCTAAAAAAAAGTAGCCGGGCATTGTGGCCAGTGCCTATAGTCCCAGATACTTGGAAGGCTGAGGCAAGAGGCTCACTTAAGCCCAAGAGTTTGAGGTTGCTGTGAGCTCTGACATCACGGCACTTTACCTAGGGTGACTAAGTGAAACTCTGTCTCAAAAAAGAAAAAAAAACGAAAAAAAGTTCAGGCGTCTCTGGTAGCAAACACTTTCACCATTACAGGCCATGCTGAGACCCACCCAGCGTCTTACGCCAGCTGGGTACAGACAGCCTGGCTAGTTTAAGAAGAGAGCTGAGGCTCTGCCTAAACAATCTGGGGATGGAAAAGCACCACTCTCTGCTCCTGGAGAGGAAGGTGCTGATGAAGCTCCAGTGCAGAATTTTGATGAGGCTTCCAAGGAGGAGGCACACTGAATTGAGTGAACTTCTGGAGATGAAACGTGAATTTACTGGAAGCTGCTATTTCATACTATGACTGCTTTTAAAATTGCTTTTGTTTATGAATCTAATAAAATCTAAATATCTAATATTTTTAAGCCCAAGCCCATTGGACATTGCACCTCTTCAGTTTTTTGCTTATCCATAATTCATTCTTTGCGATTAATTAAGCTGAAGAATTGATGAAGCTGAAGAAGCCTGGTAATAAAGTTTGGAAGAAAGGTTAATTTAAAAAATTGAATTACCACCTAACTGCATGATTAGGTGGTTTTTCTCCAGTAATATAAAGAGCCAAAGAAAGCAGAGGGAGGGATGGACCCAGATTGGAGGATTTGCTGGCTGGCTATGCTGACAAGTCAGAGCAGTGAGGGAGGTGTGTCTGCTCGTGAAATGATCCCTAAAGCCAAGAGCACTGGGGGCTGCTCGATGGAGGCTTGAAGGGCGGATGCCTGGGGAGACTGAAGCTGGACAGGGCGAAGGTGCCAGGGAGGCAGAGGACGTGAGGTTGAGCTCAGAGTGGAATTTCCTGGTTCCAGGTTTCAGAGGTGAAGCGGTTCTAGATGATGACAAGGTCTTGTAACAGGATAGGAGGTATTGATGGCGAGGGAGGAAAGCTCTGTGCTGAGTCCAGGGACATTGGAAAATCTATGTGGGATAGACACTGATGTATAGGCTTATGAGCTTCAGCCCCGACTTGTTAAAACTTCAGACTTTAAAGCCAGCTTTAAATATCACCTTCACCAACAGTGCATTTTCGATTGAAAAAATACTTCACAGGAAATTCTAAAATAACAATCCTCCCAAAAGAAACCAACCAGGATACTAGCATCACCTCATTTTGGTAGATTTGTGAAGTTGGGGGCTGTGAACTTTGATTCTGCTCAAGGGGTCATTTGCAATTAAACACACACCAAAGATTTATAGCTTTGGACTCAAGTCCCTTTTGAGATAACACAGAAGAATCCATATTTCATTTAGTGGCACATACATAATGAAAGGTCTTTTGTCTCCAGAAGTTCACATTCTAAGGCTACGAAACACTCAGTACCTCCCAAATATGTCGTCCAGCAAAACCTCTGTGAGGTGCCCACACGAGGGACTGTGACAAAAGTCAGCATAGGCAGGTGGCCACCGTAAGGAACTAGGTCTGCTGTGCTGACATGTACTTGCAGTACAGGTCCAGTCTGTGGAAATTAGGTCCTTTTAAGGATGTGGTCAGTGTAGGGAGGTGGTCAGCTATGGAGGTTCCACTGTATTATGGTAAACAATGGCAGAATGGAAAGAAAAAAAAAAAAAAAAGCACCTGATCCATTGAATTCTCAAATTACAAATATAACTGGCTGATTTTTAGAGAAAAAAATTACTAAGTATCCTCTAGTTGGTTAAAAAAAAAAAAAAAGATAATAGGAGCTTAAAATTGGACGTAGTGTCCAGTGTGGAGTAGAATTTCAACTTCTTTCCCTGTCAACTGTAGCTGGGGATAGGGAGAGAAATGTTTTGGGGTGTTTTTTTTTTTTTTTTTTCCAGATTATTGTATCCAGTACTTAGCCTGAAGCATTGCAGAAAGAGATCAGAATCCCTTATCAACTGGAGCCAACAAGTAAGTGGATTTCTATTCTCCTTTGAAGAAATTCATAATAAAAGACCCAATCTGACCTGAAGTGATACGGGGCCTCTGGTGAAACCCTCCTACCCAGTGAGCCTTCTCACCGGGAAACAACTAAGCACTTATCCCTTTCCCTGCTTTGGGAGACAGACACTTCTGCGGCCAATGCATCTGCTTGGCAGACTGACAGACTCCTGAGAGAATCCATGCACTCAATCTTAGGTGCCTGGGAAGTAATTTTTAGACACTGTGTAAAACTGGGGACACCACTTTGCCCTTTGTGTCCCTCCCCCACTAGGTTTTCCACATCGCTGAGACAGATGGAGCGTGTGCAACCAACCAGCCGCAGGCGGAGGGTGCAATCTGGGATATTAAAAATAAAATCTTTTCCAAACCTTCACAAGCTCCTTTAAAAACACTTCTACCCAAGCGCTAGAGCATCTAACAGCGTATCTAAAAATGGAAGGAAGAAGCGGTGCCCCGAGGGTTCTGATTTCAAAACCAGCCAGAAATGGTATTTACGTCTCAGGAGGGGTGCTTCCCACACCAGCGAAGATGGCCAAATTTCGTCATAGGTGAACTTGAAAATAATTATATCCCAGAGGGATATCTATGAAGAATATTGAAATATAAAAATGTTGAATTGAATCCAGAAATAAGACAAATCAGCCAGTGCAATTAGTACCCACATAAAATGTTACTATAATTACAGGACTCTAAGTAAACACTCAGTACCATTAAGTTTTTAAAAGAAATCATTAAAAAAAAATTATATGCTCATATATGCGTATATACACATATATATGGCTAGCTAGATTTTAACATTGTATTCTCTTACTATAAGCCACTTATTATAGAAACATAACTTATATTTTACATTTTCATAATATTTAAATGTTATATTTTCACAACATTTAAAAATAGGAACCTATCAATAATGGCTCCTGAGTTTTAAGTTTTCTATGTAAAACTAATTTATTCTGAGCCATATGTAATTTCAGATTTTTCTAGGGATAAATTAACTTTACAAAGTCGTGTTCACATATCACTATTCTATTGCCACCATCCAAAGAATACATCAATAGTCAATTAAATGTAATAAAATTTATTTTTTCCTTTTCCTCTTCTCTACCAGGACATAGAAGTAAATTGTTTGAAATATACTGCTGGTGGGAATTAAATGTCAATCACTTATTTCTTAATTTGCAGAACCTCTGGGCACTGAGAATAGCTCTCGGGGAGGGGTACAGCCACGAACAAGGTGACCAAGGCCCTCGTGGTCTAGTGGGGTGACAACAAGCCCATGAGCTCCAAGGGAACAGACAGGATGGTATCAGGTAGTGACAATGCCACGATGAAAATGCCATCTGCTAATGGGACCAGTGGCGGCTGAGAGGAGAGTGGGGGCAGGGAGACAGGGGACCAGGGCATCAGGCAACTGGGCCAGGTGATGTCTGGATCAAGCCAGAGGAAGAGAAAAGGCCGGACTTGTGAAGAGCAGCCGTGGGAGTGGGGTGGGGGCAGGGTGGAGCATGTCAGCTAAATCCAAGAGCCGCAGGCTGGAAGGAGCTTGGTATGTTCCTTGGTGTAACAGAAAGACAGCCAGGGAGACTGGTGTGCAGGGAAGGGGCGGAGTGAGAGCTGGGATCCAAGACTTAGGCAGGGCCAGATTAAAGGGTAAAGAATTGGGGCTTTATTCTGAGAAGGAGAAGCCAGAGGAACTGACTGCATTTTTTAAAAGATCACTCTGTTTACCATGAGGCTAATGGATGGGGCTGTGTGACATTAAAAAATGCTTGTTTGTTCTGTTCCTGATGCAGAGCTTCACAGCCCTTATGATTTCCTGAGCAAAAGGAGCGCTAGATGCATCTTCTTTTGCTCTAATATTTGTCTTTGACATTGATTCCTGACCCAGGGCTCCTAATCCCTTGTAATTTCCTGGGATTCCCCCTCTCAAAGGAAAAGAGGCTGGAGATTGAGTTAATAATCCTTCATGCCCAGGTGATGAACGGCAGAGCCGTGATGCTAGGTTGCCAGCCCTGGCCCATGAAACTGTCAGGACGTGGACTGACCCCTGTACAAGCTCATTTAGGGTATGGTTCCCCACAGGTGCCAGGGAGCCCGTTGTGTCAGTCAGGTAAGTCTCCCCATCAGGAGGAGCCAGTTGTCTCAGTCAGGACAGAGGTGCTGCACCGCCTCCTAGGTGCAGCAGCCAGTCTTAGTACCGTGGCGGTTTACAGCACAGGTGTGGAGACTGCCAAGCAATGATGGATGTGCTCTCGTGCTTTTCAACGAGAGACCAATCCCTTCCCTATTCCCTTATTACCAAGGTGTTTCTTTTCAGGTGTCTGAACTATGGGGTTTGGTGAGTTTCCATGTAGGTGAACCGAGCCAGGTGTTGAGAGGGTGACACACCCACCTCCCCAGGGGCAGAAACTGCTGACCCCAGGCCTCTTCTGCACCTTACCCTGTGTAACCCTTTACCAGGCTTCTCCTTCACATCCTTTTAAACATGCTTTGTAATACACAGACAAGAAAAAGCAAGCTGTTTTTCTGGGTTCTGTGAGCCACTCTAGCCTCCGGTATGCAGCCACATTAGACAGAAGTTGTGGGTAACTTAGCAACCCATGACGTGCCATCAGTATCTGAAGGGGGCTGTGTTGTGGGACCAAGTGCTAACTTGTGGCATCCATGTGTGAACCCTGGTGGCATCAGCTGAGTTGAATTCTAGGGTCCTCGGCACTGGTCTCTACTGGGGAAACCCACACATTTGGTGGGCAGATGTTTTCCGTGTTGGTTTGAAGAAGAACAGTTTGGTTTTTCCCTGTTCAGGTAGGGACAGGAATGGAACTGAGGGACCAGCGAGGACACTGACAAGGGAATCAGGGAGAGACAGGGTGGTGACGTTAGGTTGTATTAGCAGTGACCATAGAGGGGAGGTGGGAAATGTTCAGATCTGAAACATGTTTTGGAGATACAACCTATAAGACTTGCTGTTAGATGATTTCATTTTCAAGTATTGTTATTCCCTTGAGCTACATTTCCAAAGGTTTTCTGAAACAATTTTAGTTCTCAGCCACTTGCCCTTACCTCCCCACTCATGTGCGCAACCACCCACTCCTTTTGTGCCTCAGATAAATGTCCCCACTCTTCTAAACTCAGCTGGTCCACGTGGCTCACCCAGCCACCCACTCCAGCATAGCACATCGCCTCAGCCACTGCTGCAGGACCCAGCCCTTCAGACCCACACCCTCCACAGACTCCTGGACAGATTCAGTTCATATTAGTGCTCGACTCTTCTGCCGCTCTGAGGGTCTGCCCTAGACCGCAGCCCCAGTTGTGCTTGGTGGCTGCAGGGCCCAGGCAGGACTAGGACCTTCCCACAATTTCATTCTTCACTCTTCGCTGCTCTCAGAAAACAGGACTGGGTGCAAGCAGCAGCACCATCTCTGAAGAAACCAGCTGGCAGCCACGAATTGCACATTGCCAACAGCACCCAGCTAGGACTGACGCAGGTGGAGCTCACCCGGGCTCACCATGACCCAGAGGCCCCATTGCTGCTTCAGGCCTGCTGCCCTAACAGTGACCCTCCCCCTGCTCCTTCATAGATCACAACTCCGGAAGCAGAGTGCCTGGAATGGAACCCGAGTATCACCTCATCTGACTCCCGTGACCTTGGACATGATGCTTCATCTCTCTGTGCCTCTGTGTCCTTGTCCCTGACAGAGAAACGATAATAATAGCTGCCACACAAGGTGAGGGTTAAGTGAGTTGCTGTATACGAAGTGCTCAGGAGAGGAGGCGAGGGCTGTGCACGTGTTTTGTATCCTCCTCATCGTCACCATTGTCACCATCGTCACCGTCATTCTCTTGTCCTGGCCTCAACACATCATCCTCATTTCATATTTGTGTAACAAAACTTCAACCATCTGACCACTAAGCCATGACCAAAAGCCCCGTAGGTAGGAGCCTGTTGAGTGGTGCTAAAAGGGCACTTAGCAAGGTCATTACGAAAAAAAATCAATAGCATGGTGGGGCAAAGTGATGAGGTGACTGTCAGAGATACTAAAGAGACACTTAATAAGCTGTGATAAATTTACTCTGAATAATGCATTGAAGAGAGGACATTTTCAAAACACCATTTGGATTAAGTTACAGGCTGTTTCAGGGCTCATCTCTCCAACCTGTGCATGGGGTGGGCAGAAGTGAGGTCGTCCTTCTAGTCAGGGTTTGGCCCCCGACACGCTGTCCCGACCCAGCCCCTAGCAACTCAGGGTTAAGGTCCTACCTGTCAAGTTCTCACCTTCACGTCATTGTTTTTAGTTACTACAGCTTTTAGGGTGTCTGCCAGTCAAGATAGACTGGATTTATCTGTGGCAGCAAAAATAACAAAATTTCAGTGGCTTCACTGATGAAAGTTTATTTCCCATTCATACCACAAGTCATTGTGGCAGAGACAAGAAGGTCCTACTTAGCACAGTCACTGAGAAGCAAGGCCCGTGGGGTCAGTCTCTGTGTGCTTCCCCGAGGGGAGGGAAGCAAGTCAGCCACACACTGGGGCTGGAAACGTTCCACCACGCTGTTTATACTCCATTGGTCCGAGCAACTCCCATGGCCAGGCCTGGGCTTTAAAGAGAGCATATGTACAATCTTCCTCACAATAAATACCACCCAATACGTGGTAACAATAATATGGGCTACTGAAGGAAAGAGTTAATTGAAAATTAGCAGAAAACCCATCTATGAGCAGCTTAAACAAAGAGTTATTTTCTCATACAACAAGAAATCTGGAGGTGGATTGAAGTTGCAGTTTGGTAAATTCAGTAGCTTGAAGATGTCTTCAGGGACATAGTTTATTTCCATCTCTTTCCTCTGCCATCCTGAAGACGGCAACAGTTCCTCCTTTCATGGTGCCAAGGTGGCTGCAGCGGGGCCAGACATCACATGCAGACCAACAGCATCACAGAACAATAGGGTGTTTCCTCCCATTGATCTCATGTTGTTGAGAAAAATCTTTCCCAGAACCTCCAGCTGGCCTACTGGTCAGTATTAAATCAAATATCCATGACCTCACCAGGCCCTCTAAGGCTACCTTCTAGGATGACAAAAGGCATTTTTCCTTTATGCAAACAACTTTGGTTTCTATAAGAAATAACTGAACATAAACAATCAGGTAAACATATCCTGGACTCACCCACTATGGTAAGGTCCTTTATCCGGTGTAAATAAAGAGGACCACAATGTCCTTACAGGAAAAACTTACAATTGTTCTTACATAATTATTCACAGTGGAAAAATATGGGCAAATAAAGCGGGCAAAACAGGCATTTAATAGGGAAGGATCATTTACCTAAGGGTCAGGGAAATGAGAAACTACTTTGGGTTGATATTACATCCATCTCAAGAGCTAACCAAAAGAATTCACCACTGCCTTCCTTGACTCCTCCCCCCCCCCCGTATTGTAAACATTCTTCATCATTTCACCCAGAACACTTCATTGCCTTTATCTGTGTACCTCTCTGTCTCCACCTGCAAGACCGTAAGCGCCTCGAAAATATAGTCTGTTTTATCTTTTTATTACTGTGCTTGGTAAGAACATTAATGGCTAGAATCAATTGATCACTCACGGTGACCCAGAGCCCTAAGTTCTAAATTACTTTCCTCTTGTAATACAGCCTCACGGCGTCCAATGAACCATGTGTTTTTTGTTTGTTTTTGTTTTTTAGAGACAGAGTCTCACTCTGTTGCCCAGGCTAGAGTGCCGTGGCATCAGCCTAGCTCACAGCAACCTCAAACCCCCCCTGGGTTCAGGTGGTCCTCCTGCCTCAGCCTCCCCAGTAGCCGGGACTACAGGCACCCACCACAGTACACAGATACTTTTTCTGTTTTTAGTAGAGAGGGAGTCTTGCTCTTGCTCAGGCTGGTCTCAAACTCCTGAGCTCAAGTGATCCTCCCACTTCAGTCTCCTAAAATGCTAGGATTACAGGAGTGAGCTGCTGCACCCGGCTGAGACATGTGTTTTTAATATGTATGTTTTTAAATAAAGTGATGGAGTATAAAAAAGTTGTCCAAGATGGGTGGAGGGAGGGGTACTGGTGGGATTACACCTGAGGGGCATCTAACAAGGGTATATGTGAAACTTAGTAAATGTGGAATGTAAATGTCTTGGCACGGTAACTGGGAAAATGCCAGGAAGGCTATTTTAACTATTGTGATGAAAATGTGTCAAATGGTCTGTGAAGATAGCGTATGATGCCCCATGATCATATCAATGTACGCAGCTATGATTTAATAAAAAAAAAAAAAAGAAAACTATCTCCAACCTATTCCCCAAAACCAATACAATATTAGCAATTTACAATATTTACATCAAAAAGAAATGTAGTGTCTACACCTGTCTCTTGAATTACAGAAACTCATAATTCAAGCTAAATGGGAACACTCATTTCTTTGGTTTATTCTTTTTTTTTTTTTTTTTTTTTTAATGAATGTGGTTTTGCTTTATTACCCAGGCTGGAATACAGTGGCACAATCACAGCTACTGCAGCCTTGAACATCTAGATTCAAGCAATTGTCCTAGTTCAGCCTCCCAAGTAGCTGGGACTACAGGAATGCACCACCATACCCAGATAATTTTCTTCTTCTGTTTTTTTTTTTGTTTGTTTGTTTTGTTTGTTTGTTTAAAGAAATGAGGTCTTTAAAAAAAAAAAAAAAGAGAGAGAGAGAGAAAATAAATAAATAAATAAATAAATAAATGAGGTCTTGCTATGTTGCCCTGACTGGTCTCAAACTCCTGGACATCAGTGACTGTCCCACCTAGGCTTCCCACAGTGCTGGGAATGTAGGCATAAGTCACCATGCTAGGTCCTTGATTTTAAATTCTCCCTGTAACTATCACTAGTTTTGCTTACACTGACTAGTTAAAGTGTCAAAATTTTGTTCTCTTATCAAAAAGAAGATATTTATAAAAACCTATAAAACTATCTTCTAAATTATGTGCATAAATACAGTAACATGGAGTTTATCAGTCACAAAAAACCAAAACTACAACAGGTGACATTTTTAAATGTAAGACAAAGAAAATGAGTTTAATGTTATTAAAGGATAATAACAGTAAAGGCATAATTTCCCAAGACTTTCAAAAAGCTTTATATTTCTACTAACACATTTCTGATAATCAACATGCAAATAAATCAATATTTCTACATAACTTACAGGAATATGCTCTGGATTAATATTTGGTATTAAGTGAGGAGAATAAGGGGTAAAGAAAAAGGAGGACGGTAGAAAAAAGCAGGACAAGAAGGAGAAAAAAGCAGGAAGGAAAACAGGAAGGAAGCAGAAGAGAGCGAGAAGAAGAGTCAAGACACAGAAAGGCAGGCCAAACTAAGAGAAATTTCAACACACCTTCCCTAATGATGAGGAAAACCTAGGATAAGAATATACATATTTATCAAAATAAGTAACAAGGGAAGATTATTAATAATCTAGTTGTGGGGTCAGAATAAGCAAGAAAAATGCAACAAAACTAGGCCTACTAGCCTAAGAGTAAGATCACTGTGGAGCCACCTGCTTTTCTCTACAAAGGAATTAAAATATATCTCTATGAATATATGAATAATATATGGGCAGCTGATAATGCAGAACAGAGAAATAATCTTTCATCAAGAGAAAAGTGTTTATGAATCAAAGGAAAACTTTTTTTAAATGAATAAAAGTTAAATATACTGAGTTCAAAACAAAAAATTTAGTGCCAACTACACACAATTCAGCATCCTCAAAAAGTAAATATCAAACTATGTCAGAAAATTCAGACAGATTACGTTATAGTAAGTATTCATAAACAAATGGTTGGTATCTCTTTCTCTCTTTTTTTTTTTTTTCTTTTCTTTTTTTGAGATAGGGTCTCACCTGTCGGTCACCTGGGCTAGAATGGAGTGGTATATTCATAGCTCATGCAACCTCAAACTCCTGTCTGTCACCTGAGCTAGAATGGAGTGGTATATTCATAGCTCATGCAACCTCAAACTCCTGAGTTCAAGTGATCCTTCTGATTCAGCATTCCAAGTAGCTAGGACTACAGGCACCACCCAGGCAAATTCATATCTGTTTTAAGTCTGACATTCAGAAAGGCTTTCTTTTCACATAAAAACAATTGAAATTCTTATAGAATGTTACCACTATTGGGACTTGAACAGTCAAGGAAGTTGGCATATTTAGAGTGAAATAGGTCTTGTAGTTCTTATAGGAATTATAATATTCGTCAATGAATTAGTATTAGTTTCATAATACATTCATTTCATATACATTTCATAATAGATAATCTATAAACATAATACTCTTCAAAATATACTCCAAGAGGAAATCAAATTAGATGCTTTTATACAATGCAGAATCTAATTCATTTTTTTTTATTAGTCAATTCTGGCAGGGTAGATTAACTGATGTATGGATTAGCTACAGAAAACGTTTACTTAATAAGATATTTAGAATTACCATGAACCAGTATAAAATGTGCTTATTAAAAGATGCTTAACATTTGAAACTATATAGTTACCAAAGACTTACCATTGCTAAAACTTGCCTCTTACCACTAAGACAGTGGGTATCTCCTACCTTTTGCCAATAGTGTTTCCCCAGTACAAAGTAATTATTCCAGAATTACACACAAAAAAGCAGGTGAGGAAGAGAAGACAAAAGAAAGGATCTTGCAGTTGCCTGACTTGTCTTATGAGAGAATTAAGCAAGTTCATACAAAGTGCTTATAAGACTGTACCTGGCACATAGCAAGTGCTTAAAAACATTAGATATTGCCTTTATACAAACAGTGTTTTACAAAAGTCCTGGTCTTCATAAACTCTCTAGGAAAAAAAAAATAGCCCATATTTGGTAAACTCATGGTTGTTCTATTTAGGGTTCCTGTCTTACCAATGCTATTTAGGGTCATCAGTATTAATTACAATAGCTACTTGGGTGGTCATTAACATCAGTGATTTTACTAAGCTTTTTTTAAAATGAACTTCATAAATGTCAAGCACTAGCTCTGCTGCTTGGAAACAACAGCTAATGCCTTTTCCTGCTGGCTGCCCACACATTGCATTCCATATACAAGTACCACCAGATATGGTCAATTCAATTTACCTAATCTTTTGAAAGTCATGCAAGTTATGCCTAAAATCAAAATCTCAATGATTTCATTTCTAACATGTAATTCCATTTCTAAAACGAAATTAAAACATAATACATAACATGCCCTTCATTAACACTAATGTGGATTTAAAGCAATAGACCACTGGCTCCAATCCTCTACAATAGCCTCAGCTCAGCCATTTAACTAATTTTATATCATGACCCCTGTGTTTAATGTCATCTAATATTTTAATTTACCAATTCAATATTTGGGGCTCCTCTTACAATATTGTGGCAAGGTTTTACTGTATCAATCACTGATACATGACTTTTTTTTTTTTCTTTAGAGACAGAGTCTTCCTTTATCACCCTCAGTAGAGTGCTATGGCATCACTGCTCACAGCAACCTCCAACTCCTGGGCTTAGGCAATTCTCTTGCCTCAGCCTCCTGAGTAGCTGGGACTACAGGGGCCCCCCATACACCCAGCTATTTTTTGCTGCAATTTGGCCGGGGCCAGGTTTGAACCCGCCACCCTCAGTATGTGGGGCCAGCGCCCTACCCACTGAGCAACAGGCACTGCCCAATACATGACATTCTTAAGTCTGAATTCCACATAAAAGAGTTTACATTACTCCCCATTTAGTTACCATCACCTAGAAGTGGGCTTCCTGTTGCTACTGTCCAAGACTGATTGGCCCACCTTTACCTATTTTCCTCTAATTATTACTGTTATGTCCCATTTTTCCAGGACATGTACCTGGTTAAAAGGGATATTAGTTAAAAAGAGTTAATAACTCCTGACTAAAATTATAAGATAGATTAGAAGACCATTAAAAAGAGACAGTGCTCTATTGGAAAATGTGGAGATATCCTTTGGGCAGAACACACCACCTTCCAGTAATTCACCAAAATGACAAACACAAAGGGCAAGAAGAGAAGCACCTGATACATGTTCTCTAGGCCTTTTAGAAAACATGGAGTTGTTCCTTTGGCCAAATATATGCGAATCTACAAGAAAGGTGATATTGCAGACATCAAGGGAATGGGTACTGTTCAAAAAGGAATGCCACACAAATGTTACGATGGCAAAACTGGAAGAGTCTACAGTGTTAACCAGTACAGTGTTGGCATTATTGTAAACAGACAAGTTAGGGGCAAGATTTTTGATGAGAGGATGAATGCTCATATTGAGCATATTAAGTGATCTAAGAGGTGAGACGGCTTCCTGAAATGAGTGGAAATAAATGATCAGAAAAAGAAGGAAGCCCAAGAGAAAGGTACTGATGTTGGGTAACTGAGAGAACCATACCAAAGCATGTGGGCAGGTCAGTGGGAGGATAGGGTGATTCAGGGACAGGCTGACCTTGCCCCAGGTATCAGCCTGTTTGCCACACCACCTCAATTCTACACACGGAAACCTGGTCTTTTGTGTTCGTATGTGCTCTGAGTCTTGTTGAATGAAAATCCTCTTCAAATGGCGATGTTTCCAATCATTTATCTTTTAGTATACAGCATCTCTCAGATTCTTTCCAAATGGACTATAGGAGAAGTCATAGAAACTTGGACATGCAAATGGACACCATGGCAAGGACCTGGCCCTGATTTTAAAGACAGAGCATGTATTGAAATTATTCTGGTGAACTCCTTAAATGAAGCATAATAAAGACCTTTGTCCCTTCTCCTTGGGAGGCCCTCTGATAAGTCTAGTTTATGGTCATCTGTCCCTTCTTTGAACACCCAGAGCAGCAGTCCTTGAACTTTTGTGTGTCATAGGCCTCTTTACAGAATAATGTTTTAAAATGCAAAAGATTAAAAAACCCAAAGAGTTTCAAAGAAATCAATGGCATTGAAATACAGGCATCAAAACAAACAAACAAACAAAAAAACTAAGTGATTTAGTAGTATATGTGCTTCTTAATTAGCCTAGTAAGATCTACCAGCAGGTCTAACAATAACTGTATATTCAAAGTAGTGATGACTAGTGATTTAAGATATCTGTAACAACTGTAATGCGATATGAAAATATTTATAAGGCGTTTAAGAGCGGCGGCTCAGGTGCGGATGGCTGCGGTGGTGTGGGACCTGTCCCAGGTAGAAAGAAGAGGTTAGGAATCCATAGCTGAAGCCTGGCTAAGTGACCTGCGATCAGCGCCTGCCTGAACCTCTGGAAGAGCTGCGCTGTCACCCATGACCTGCGCCTGCTCAGTCCTCCGTATGAGTGGTGCTGCAACCCGTGACCCACGCCCATCAGGCCTCTGCATGCCCCAACCAGGAACTCCAGGAGCTGCGCAACCCCATGTCCTCCCTCCTGTAACCTCCCTGCGGGCCAGAGACTCTGGTAGCCATGTGCCCTCTGGAGCCCTCCCTGCCTCTGCACTGAGTCCTTCTTCTGGCCAGAGACTGCTGGAGTCTTGGGCCCTCTGTGCCAACATAACTGGGTGCACACACTCCCAGAACCATGTGCACCACACCCTGCCCTGTTGCTGGATCCGGGTGTGTCACACTCCAGAGCTGCTCTCACAATCAGAACTCCCTGGCTGGGGCAGCCCCAGAAAAGCTACACAGGGTCACACCCTACAAAGATTCAGCAACAATAGAGTGATCCTGCTGGGGTCTAATCTTGGAGAGAAACCTCCCAAACTCTGAGTACGGCCAGAGGCAATGGTGAAAATCAATCATGAGGTGAAATCAATGAAAAAACTCTGGCAATATGAATAGAGTAGATCAACTCCCCCAAGGATCAATGGGGCAGACACAGCACAAGATCCCATGCACAAAAAAATAGTGGAGATGTTAGAAATTGAATTTAGAATCTGGATAGCAAATAAGATCAAAGTAGAATTCCAAGCCGTAACCCAAAAGATGTCTCAAGTATTCAACGAATTCAAAGACCAAATGACCAAAGATTTTGACACATTGAGACAAGAAGTTGCATCCATCAAAGATCTGAGAAACACAGTAGAATCCCTCAGTAACCGAATGGAGCAAGCAGAAGAAAGGATTTCTGACATTGAAGACAAAGCTTTTGAACACTCCCAAACTCTCAAAGAGGAAGAGAAATGGAGGGCAAAAACAGATCACTCTCTCAGAGAGCTCTGGGATAATTCAAAGAAAACTAATATTTGTCTTATAGGGATGCCTGAAAGCGATGAAGTGGCCTCAAAAGGCACAGAGTCACTTCTCCATGAAATTATGAAAGAGAACTTTCCAGACATGCCAAGAGATTCTGAATTTCAGATAGCAGACAGTTTTACAACTCCAGCATGACTCAACCTGAATATAACATCTCCCGACACATAATAATCAATTTCACTAAAGTTAATATGAAGGAGAAAATTCTGAAAGCAGCCAGATGAAAGAAAACCATTACCTACAAGAGAAAGAATATTAGAATAACTGCAGATCTCTCTGCTGAAGCCTTTCAAGCTAAAACAAAATAACTTTCAACCCAGGATCCTGTACCCAGCTAAACTGAGTTTCATTTATGATGGAGAAATTAAATACTTCAATGACATTCACATGTTGAAGAAATTTACCATAACTAAACCAGCTCTCCAGGATATTCTCAGACCTATCCTCCATAAAGACCAGCATAATTCTCCACCACAAAAGTAAACCCACCCAGAACTTTGATCAAATTCCAACTTCCACAGTTGCAAAAGGATTAAAAATGTCCACTGGACTCTCGAAAGGCTTATCAATATTCTCAATTAATGTGAATGGTTTAAATTGTCCCCTAAAAAGGCACAGGTTGGCTGACTGGATACAAAAACTCAAGCCAGATATCTGCTGCATCCAAGAATCTCATCTTACATTAAAAGACAAATATAGAGTCAAGGTGAAGTGATGGTCATCTATACTCCAGGCAAATGGAAAGCAGAAAAAAGCAGGTGTTGCAATCCTATTCGCAGACACAATAGGCTTTCAACCAACCAAAATAAGGAAGGATAAGGATGGACACTTCATATTTGTCAAAGGTAATACTCAATATGATGAGATTTCAATTATTAACATTTAGGCACCCAACCACAATGCACCTCAATTTATAAGAGAAACTCTAACAGACATGAGCAACTTGATTTCCTCCAGTTCCATAGTAGTTGGAGATTTTAACACCACTTTAGCAGTGCTGGATAGATCCTCCAAAAAGAAACTAAGCAAGGAAATTTTAGATTTAAACTTAACCATTCAACATTTGGACTTAACAGACATCTACAGAACATTTCATCCCAACAAAAAATGAAAACACATTCTTTTTAGCAGCCCACGAAACGTACTCCAAAATTGACCACATCCTAGGCCACAAATCTAACCTCAGCAAATTAAAAAAAAAAAAGAAAAGAAATTATTCCTTGCATCTTCTCAGACCATCATGGAATAAAAGTTGAACTCAATAACTACAGGAATCTGCATACCCATACAAAAACATGGAAGCTTAACAACCATGGAACATAACAACCTTATGCTGAAGGATAGATGGGTTATACACGAGATTAAGAAGGAAATTACCAAATTTTTGGAACAAAACAACAAGGAGGACACGAATTATCAGAACCTCTGCGATATCGCAAAGGCAGTCCTAAGAGGGAAATTTATAGCACTGCAAGCCTTCCTCAAGAAAACGAAAAGAGAGGAAGTTAATAATTTAATGGGACATCTCAAGCAACTGGAGAAGGAAGAACATTCCAACCCCAAACACAGCAGAAGAAAAGAAATAACCAAAATCAGAGCAGAATTAAATGAAATTGAAAACAAAAGAATTATACAACAGATCAATAAATCCAAAAGTTGGTTTTTGAAAAGATTAATAAAATAGATAAACCTTTGGTCAACCTAATCAAGGAAAAAAGAGTAAAATCTCTAATTTCATCAATCAGAAATGATAATGATGAAATAACAACAGACCCCTCAGAAATTCAAAAAATCCTTAACGGATACTACAAGAAACTCTACTCTCACAAATATGAAAATCTGAAAGAAATCAACCAATACCTGGAAGCACGCCACCTACCAAGACTTAGCAAGAACGAAGTGGAAATGTTGAACAGGCCTATATCAAGTTCTGAAATAGCATCAACTAGACAAAATCTCCCTCAAAAGAAAAGCCCAGGACCAGATGGCTTTACGTCAGAAGTCTACCAAACCTTTAAAGAAGAACTAGTACCTATATTACTAAACCTCTTCCAAAATATAGAAAAAGAAGGAATACTTCCCAACACATTCTATGAAGCAAACATCATCTTGATTCCTAAACCAGGGAAAGACCCAACAGGAAAAGAAAATTATAGACCAATATCACTAATGAATATTGATGTAAAAATACTCAATAAGATCCTAACAAACAGAATCCAACAACACATCAAAAACATTATACACCATGAGCAAGTGGGAACATTGTATATAATTTGTGTATAAAAACATTATACACCAGCAAGACTCAAGGCTGGTTCAATATACGCAAATCTATAAATGTAATTCAGCACATAAACAAGCTAAAACATAAAGACCATATGATTCTTTCAATTGATGCAGAAAAAGCTTTTGATAACATCCAGCATCTTTCATGATCAGAACACTTAAGAAAATTGGTATAGAAGGGACATTTCTTAAACTAATATAGGCCATCTACAGCAAACCCACAGCCAATATCGTATTGAATGGAGTTAAATTGAAATCATTTCCACTTAGATCAGGAACCAGG
>CAUYPK010061789.1:0-21715 GCA_963574355.1 Loris lydekkerianus
AAGTGAGCACAAGCCATACACAACCTTTAGTGCGCAAATATTCTAAACATCTTTTTTCCCTTTCTCCTGTTAATGGAAAAAAAAAAAAAAAAAAAAAAAAAACATTTCAGAAGTAAGTTTAGACTAGATTTGTGTCAGGAAGAAATTCTCAGCCTAGGTCAGTGAAATAATTTCAGGGGGTTCTGAAATCCTCTCTAAAATTATACATAAATTGTGGTATGTGCAGTTTATTTTCCCCCTAGGAAGAGAGTATATAGCTTTTATTAAAATCTCTTAGAATCTGTGACCCCCTCCTACCCCAAAATAGAACCATTAGTCTAGGGAACTGAAGTTGGCAGGAGCTCAGCAATTTGGTTATATCCAAAATGTTTTATTTCTTATTAAACCCTAAGAGAGCAAATTTGACACCCCCAGTGAATAAATTAATAGAATCTCTTAAATTACACCCTTCATAAATATATTGGTCTAGAAAGCCTCTTAACCTTTGAACTTTAACTGTGACTATAGTTCATTTTACAATTCATCTAACAACTTTTCTATTTTAAGTGAAATGCATATGTTTAGTTCTTGAGATTCCTTGATCCATACTAAAATGCAACCAGATCTCTTACATAAACTTGAAACAAAATTGTGAAGTATATAAAGTAAATTCTCTTTTGCTTAATATGAGATGGCCAATGTCTCTTAAACAATGTAACCAATGGGTTTTATAGTTATAGATTATAATTGCCAGTAAATATCTTAGTGATCATCTAGTGGAGCCCCTTTGTTTTACAGGTAGAGAAATTGAGACTTCTTTAGAATGGTTTGATTTATTTAACCATTAGTGAGTGCTCCCCTGTATATAAGTACTCTGCTAGGTTCTGAGGCATATAGGGTTGAAACTAAAAGACTAAGAAAATCACACTGGCATTGCCGACCTTTCTCATCATTCGTGTGATTTCCTTTCTTATTCTAGGAAATCATCAGATATGCCGTCTGGTCAACCAGCAGCATAGTTTACATTGCCAGTGGGACCAGCCTGTGCGCTATCATCGTGGAGATATCTTTGAAAATGTAGACTATGTTCAGGTATTTTTCTTGGTCTCTTCTAGTTCTTATAACCTTTGGCATATCTAAGAGTAATACTAGGTATCCGTGTCTTTATCTCCTAGATTCTTTATATATTTGATCCCTAAAATTTGTAACTATCATTTAGATCTTCGAGATTTTGAGTATCTGTTAATGTTTATGAAGTCAGATTTTTGTAGGAAGTACTCAGTAACTCCAGGGTTACTGTTTCCCAAAGTACCATCTATATATTTATATGCATACACATTTGATTGTTTTTTTACCGTGAGAGTTAGAATTGGACTACCATTACTATTTAATTTAAAACCTTCATCTCCCCTTTTAACCTATTGGAGTAGGACTTATTTAAAATTTGAGAGAGAGCAACCATGCTCTCTCTTTCCTGCAGTCATTCATCCAATTACGTGGCATCAACCAAAAACATTAACAAAATGCTCATTATCAGTAGAAAATGTTTATTAAGCACCATTGCTAGGTGCATGCCTTCTCATTTTTTTTCTTTGTATGTACATAAAAAAAACATTCACATGGGTGGCGCCTGTGGCTCATTGGGTTAGGGCGCCGACCCCAGATACAGAGGGTGACAGGTTCAAACCCAGCCCCGGCCAAACTGCAACAAAAAAAATAGGTGGGCGTTGTGGTGGGCACCTGTAGTCCCAGCTACTTGGGAGGCTGAGGCAAGAGAATCGCCTAAGCCCAGGAGTTGGAGGTTGCTGTGAGCTGTGACACCGGAGCACTCTACCAAGGGCGATAAGGTGAGACTCTGTCTCTAAAAAATAAAAATAAAAAAACCCACACACATTCACATATATGTACACATATACATATATAACATCCTGGTCTTTCTGGTTGGCAATAAATATAATGATATATGTAACTGATGTTCAATAAGTGATATAGACCATACGCATAACCAGAATTCTGAGGCTATAAAATTTGAAAATTTTTGAGCGCTGACATAACACTGAAAGGAAATGTTCATTGGAGCATTTTGGATTTCGGATTTTTAGATTTGGGATATTCAATAAGAATAATAAAGTATTCCAAAATGCAAAAAAATTCCTATTTTGAAACTCTTCCAGTCCCATGTTTTTCAGAAAAAGGATACTCAAACTATATTACAAATAAAGCAATCCTGTCCTAGAGAAAAACTATCATGTACTTAATTGTAGATACAGAAATTTCCAGAGAGGTTATCACAGTTAAAGTAATGAAAATAGTGTCTGTAGGAGGATAAACCATAAAAAATTGGAACTCTTTAATCTAGAAAAACACAGACAAAAATTACGAGTCCTTTAAAAAGGGGAGAAAGTAATATAGAGCAAAAGCTTCCTATGAATTTTGTGAACTAGCTTCTATATGGGATATTTGGCTTTCAAAAGAAAGAATAAAGGAAGACCTGAGATTACAGCTCCCTGTCTTAAAACCAATCATTTTAAAGGGAAAAAGAATGTTTAGAAATGGAATAGCTTACTGTCCAGTGTAACTTTTGGACTTCTTGACAGTCTCAAGACAGACCATTTGGAGGACTGTTTTGCCTGAATATAGCTTTCAATATTCATAAATTGTATTACCACTACATAGTCGAAGAATCCATTCCTATTCAAATTCATCATATGCATTACTTTTTCTTAGGTCTTCCCTACCCCATCCCATCTCTTTATCTAGCAAGGTTTCAGAAATACACAAGAGCTATGGTATGTTGTGAGTATATCAAGTACTGTTCTACTTGTTTTGGAGGAAAACTGTATGTGTTCTTTCATCTAGTTTTCCCTTTAACCTCTCAAGCTTTTACTTGGGATTGATTGCACAATAGTCTATAATCCCTAAGTGATCATTAAACCCTCAAGAGCCCTTTGTTCCTTGTTTCTACCCATACCACACTAATTTTATAGAGTTGTGGTCATTTTAGTCTTGGAAGAGGAAGAGAATAATGGACCAAATTTCTATAGGTGTATTAGCTAATCATTAAACCTAAAAGAGATTGATCTCAGGGAAGCAAAGGGGCAAGAAAACAGTCCATGCTATTTTTCTCACATTCTCAATGGCAAAGTTAATTATAACTATTCATTATCCATGAAAGAATACAGTTGGGGCATAGTTCTTAAAATTAGAAGATCTGACTGCTTAGTTACTGATTTACTTTCTGATTTCCTACTAATTTTGAGTATTCACTAGCTTTTTTGATTTGAGTTAAATCTTAGTCACAATTCCTTTTGTGTTTCCAATTCGATTGAACTTTTTATTTATTTTCTAGTTTGGTGAAGATTCATCAACCTCCAGTATGATGTCTGTGAACTTTGATGTTCAGTCAAATCAGAGCGATACCAATGATTTGGTCAAGTCTTCCCCTGTGGCCCATTCTATTCTCTGGATCTGGGGCAGGGACTCTGATGCATATAGGGTAAGTTAATAGAGGATGATAGAATTTCCTCAAACAGACACGATCTCCTAAAATAATGGCCCTCAACTCACTGATTAATATGGCCCCATCACTGTTAGCTTAGTTCAACAAACATTTATTAAACTCGTATTAAATGGAAAGCATTCTGCTAAGTAGAAGATGAGTAGGACATAGGCTGTACCTTGAATTCATCACAATATAGTGGAAGCAGATAGATACCCTCATTTCAGTTCAGTGCTTTATGCTCTGAACATAATTACCAACCTTAACACATTTCTAAACTTGACCCAAATGTAACCTTATATGTAATTCATTTACTTAATAAGCATTTTTTATTTTATTTTATTTTATTTTGTAGAGACAGAGTTTCACTTTATTGCCCTCGGTAGAGTGCTGTGGCATCACACAGCTCACAGAAACCTCCAACTCCTGGGCTTAGGCGATTCTCTTGCCTCAGCCTTCCGAGTAGCTGGAACTACAGGCGCCCACCACAATGCCCAGCTATTATTTTGTTGCAGTTTGGCCGGGGCTGGGTTTGAACCTGCCACCCTTGGTATATGGGGCCAGCGCCCTACCCACTGAGCCACAGGTGCCGCCCTTTCTTTTTTCTTTTTTTTTTTTTTTTTTTGAGACAGAGTCTCAAGCTGTCGCCCTTGGTAGAGTACGGTGGCGTCACAGCTCACAGCAACCTCCAACTCTTGGGCTTAAGCGATTCTCTTGCCTCAGCCTTTCAACTGGGACTACAGGCACCCACTGGTTGCAGTTGTCCTTGTTGTTTAGCAGGCTCCGGCTAAGGTGATTTGGCTCAAAGCCACCAGCCTTGGTTTATGTGGCTGGCACCCTGCTCACTGAGCTATGGGCGCCAGCCACACTTTCAGAATTTAAAAAATAATTTTTTTTCTTTGTTTTTGAGGCAGTCTCTCACTTCGTCACCTCAGCTGGAGTGCAGTGGCCTCCTTATGGCTAACTGTACCCTCACACTCCAAGGCTCAGTTGTTCCTCTGTCTCAGCCTCCTGAGTAGCTGGGACTATAGGCACAAGCCACCATGCCCAACCCCAATTTCAGAATTTGAGTGTTTAACAGAATTAATATAGTCCCTTACATTTAGTTATATGTAATGTGAATTTCCTAACATTTGATAGCTACAGGATATAAGCCTAATAATAATCCTCTGATACATGTTATTTATGTTTAGGAAAAAAATGAACATTTTACAAATCATAAAATAATTGTTCAACTTTGGTCCTGGCAAAGAAAAAGTTTTAGTTTATGGAAAGATAGTTTTCAGTGCAAGTTTTATAACCATATGTATGTTTTAACAAGTAACAAACTCCATTTCAGATTGACAAACAAAAAGAAAATTCACCTGTTCTTACCGAAAGTCCAGAAAGATAGGATAAACTTCAGTTCTGATTGATTCAGTGGCCCAGTGATGTCATCATTTACCCATTTCTTTTGTTTTGTTCTTGATGCTACCATCCACAGTATAGGTTTCATCTGAAAGCTTATTTTCCTCATGGTCATAAGATGACAGCCAGGAGCAACTGGAACAGCGTGCTTTTTTGTTCCCATGTAGCATAAGAGAGTAAGACTTGCTTTTCTTTCCCCCACACCCTAAGCAACCCTCTCCTTGTGTCTCATTGGCTTAACTGGTGTAAGCCTGCCCAACCCTGAACCAGTCTGTGGTAAACCAGGGAGAATTACTGACTTATAATCAGAAATAGAAGAAATGCTATAGATTCTACCACACTGTCTACATTATCTTAAAATACTACAGTTTCGTTCAGTTATCTTAGTATATTTATGTTCTTTCAGAAGTTTATTTAGCATTTTGAAATGTTAAAGCCAAAGGAATTTATGAGAAATTTTGTTTCTTTATTAGGACAGACAGCATATTTTGTGGCCTAAAAGAGCAGATTGTACAGAAAGCTACCCTCGAGTTCCTGATGGTGGAGAATTGCCAACATATTTTCTGCCTCCAGAAAACAAAGGACTCAGGCAAGTGCTGATGGATTTGACAAAGCACCTGATTCTGCATGGTTGTCACCTGGCGGTTCTTTGAGAGCACCAGCCTTGGACTTGAAAGGTTAAGTTTTTATCTCAAAATCACCTAAACTTTGAAAATATGAATCTTGTTCCTTTTTCTTATGCCAGGATCCACGAACTCAACAGTGATGATTATTCTTCAGAAGAAGAGGCCCAAACCCCTGACTGTTCCATAACTGACTTCAGAAAAAGCCACACTCTGTCCTACTTAGTCAAAGAATTAGAGGTCCGCATGGATCTGAAAGCCAAAATCCCAGATGACCATGCACGAAAAGTAAGGCTCACTTAGGCTGGTATTTATTGCTGTCCATTCTGAGTGACTTCAGAAGATTCTTAGATGGAACAAAAATTTGATAGAAGGCAATTGTTGAGCTTTATAAAACTGAAGGATAGAGTTACAGAATTGGTGATAGGGTTGAGAAGTCAGTCATACTTAAAGGAGTGCCAGAAGAGTATTCCTCCAGGCTGCTATTTACATAGACAGTATAAGCACTGTTCCTCCAGGAGGGCTACAAAGATGATTAATACAGAACTCTGTTTACCTAATGGAATCAGTCCAGTGGAGGCCATTCTGGCCATTTTGGTTGCATATTCCAGTCCTCCAGAAGTTTGTATAAATTGAAAGCTTACATGTTCTCTTTCCTTGGCCGTAACAACCCTTCTTTCACTGTATATAAAGTCTCTAGTAATTTGATACCCACTTTGCAAACATTAGCCATTCTGTTTTTCTGAATTTTTTTTCAGTTATGTATAACTAGGAATATTTTATTACAGTTTTGTTCAATTATTCTAGTATATTAGATGCCATTCCATAGATCCAAATGAAAAAGATTACCTTTTTGTGGAGATAATAGACCATCACAACCACCTTTTTTAAAAACCTAATTTTAAAACTATAAGCAGTTACTACTTACATTTAAACATTTACTGAGGGGGGAAAAATACTATGTGCCAGACATTATTCTGGCGGCTAGGAATACAAAGAGAAATAGACCATAATCCCTGCCTTAAAGTTCCTCAGTTATATAAATGCCACAAGAACATGAAATAGATTAATTGGGGATCTGGTGTTTTCCAGCTAGGGAAGATAGCAGATTTTTATTGTGTCAGATATTACATGCCATTGTCTTTTGGATAATTTTTCTTTGGATTCTAGACACTTAGGTTGACCTTACTGAGGTATGGTAGATACTTCAATATGTATATGTGTAGGTATATATATCTTTTAACTTTTTGTACTTAAAAGAAACCAGCATATACATCTTACATGTGACCAGGTCCAACACCTATTATTAGGATAATGACTTCATTTTATAAAGATATGGATATATATATGATTATAAATATTTGTTCAAATTAGCTGTTCCTGAGGAGCTGAAGAAAAAAATGTCATCTATAGAATTTCTTTTCAAATGTCTTTTATTTTCAATTGAGTCAGTCTTCCCTTTGATGTTTCAGATTTTACTTTCCCGTATTAATAACTATACTATCCCAGAAGAAGAAATTGGGTCTTTCTTATTTCATGCTATTAATAAGGTAAGCCATTTATTTTGACATCTGATTAAAAACTTCATAATTGTAATTAAAAATTAAAATGTATTTATTAAAAAATCCTATTTGGCACAAGTACTTCATTCTTGTACTAACTGAAGTATTTGGGGGGTTTTCAGCCGAATGCTCCTGTCTGGCTCATACTCAACGAAGCTGGACTCTACTGGAGAGCAGTGGGAAATAGCACTTTTGCTATTGCCTGTCTGCAGAGGGCTTTGAATTTAGCTCCAGTTCAATACCAGGATGTCCCTCTTGTCAACTTGGCCAACCTTTTGATTCACTATGGCCTTCATCTTGATGCCACTAAGCTGCTACTTCAAGCTTTGGCTGTCAACAGCTCTGAGGTAAGCTTTTATATTTTTTTGTAGCTCCCTATACTGGGTTGGGTAATTCATATTCAGAGTACAATTTGTATTTTTCTATGAAGAGCATAAAAAATGTCATGTTTTCTTTTTCAGAATATAATTTGCATATTTCAAAAGAGGGCATAAAAATATTTTGTTGTGTTCATTTTTACTTTAAATGAGTGAAATTTATAATTGCACGTTAATTTCCTTTCATGAAAATTACATTTAAATAAAAATGACTTACCTATAAAAATACACTGCTACTTTTAGTCTGAAACATATGGTTCTTATTTTATCCTACTCATCACAGCATGTACATTGTTTAATATCATACTGTTTTACAACTACAATTTATAGATATGTTTATACTGTCCAAGTCAGAGCAAAGTTTAAAGGTGATTTTGGTAAGAACAGATAGGTGAATATGCATGCCCTGAACCTCTCACATGGAGCCCATAGAGTTACCTCATTGCTTCATAGTTATTTTTATTGTCATCGACTATGATACTAAGTGGTATCTCTTTCCCTTCATAGTCTTAAAGATAATTTTTTTTCATATTTTAACATCTCTGAACTCAGATACATGTTATAATTGCTGTCGTAGGTACGGTTTGATGAAATAGTTATAGTAAATATATAATTGATTTTATATCTGATATCTAAATGTTTATGTTTTATATCCAGAGCAACTTTTACAAGAGGTGTTCACGAATGATTTAAGCCTTTAAGGTATCCAATAAAGTGTAAGAAGAAAATACTGTCTCTTAAAACTTTTCTGTGAAATATATAGATTCACAACTAGATTTTAAGCAAGTTTCCGATCTCTATTCTATGTAATAGGTTATGTTGCCAAAGAAGTACATCAAATATTTATCTAATGCTTATTGTGTACCAGGTACTGGTACAGTAGGAACAGATTGTGTGTGTGTATTTATGTATGTACATATATGGGATATGATGAAGTGGACGTCCACATGGAAGAAACATTACAGCTGTATTCCCTTGAAACTTAAGCTTCACTTGCTACTGCTTCTAACCAAGGCAGTTAGATAGCATTCTCCTGAAGAAAAAAGAGCTCCTGTAGAGATTAATGGCGTTTCTGTATTGTAAAATTATACTAACATACTATAGTACTGCAATAAGAATAAAAAGGTAAATTAGTGGATCAGTGTAGGAACCCCAAAAATGTACCTTAACCAGCGGCCCTCCCCAACTGTCAGCATTTGGAAATACTTCCTTATTAGCTGTCTTCTCTGCAAAACTTCATAATGTTGCATCTCTACCATATGGGTAATCTTTAGAGCTTATAAAAAATGTTTGTTACTGCAGAGTGAAGCCATCCATTTAAATGGTCATGTAAAAGTTCAGTGAGTTGGCAGCCACAGCTGCTGTTTTGTTGCATATTTAGGTTACTGACACTGTTTAGCTATTATCAGTAATGGTTTTCTACACGAAGTCTTGTCTGTATTCCAGATAATTTTTTTTTTTTAGAGACAAAGTCTCACTTTGTCGCCCTCGGTAGAGTGCTGTGGCGTCACAGCTCACAGCAACATCCAGCTCTTGGGCTTAGGCAATTCTCTTGCCTCAGCCTCCCCAGTAGCTGGGACTACAGCCGCCTGCCACAATGCCTGGCTATTTTTTGTTGTTGTTGTTGTTGTTGTTGTTGTTGTCGTCGTTGTTGTTGCAGTTTGGCCAGGGTCAGGTTCGAACCCACCACCCTCAGTATATGGGGCTGGCTCCCTACTCACAGAGGCACCGGCGCCACCCCATCCAGATAATTTTCTTAGAGAAGACTGTTAGCAGTGTAATTACTAAGTCAGTGAGAGAATGAGTGTTTTGATAACTTTGGTACAAAATTCCAAACAATCCACCAAAAGGTTGGAACCAATATATATTGCAATGAACAAATCTAAAAATATTTATTTCACCTGTATCTTCACCGGAATTGAACATTTGAAATAATGGCTAACTTTTCTTGATTGGTTATTAGAGCCAGGAACCACACTAAGCATTTTACATGTTTGTAATTCATTTTACTCTTGCAATTCGCATAACTAAAACTTGTTTAGTCCTCACGCCAACCCTATGAGATAGAATGTCTCTTTGACAGAGAAAGAAACTCTAAGAGGTAAATGTACATAAAAATTAAGGAATAGGCCAAAAGTTATAGAACTTGGTTTTAAACTCAATGGAAAGTATCCATGGAGCTTATATTCTTTACCCATGCATTTGTAAAACAAATTTGCTTGTTTAATAATGTTATTTCTCTCTTGTAATATGGATATTTTTATCTTTTAATTTTATTTTTAAAGTAAAAGTTTGTATATACATTTTGCTCATTTTGTTAGAATTTAGTTTTTTATTTTTATACAAACTCCTTGTACAATAAGGTCATACCATCTGTCAGGTTAAAAATATTTTCTCTCTTCTCCTTTTTTATCTTAGCTTTTAAAAGTGGAGCTTTTAAAAATTTCCCTTAAGTTCGTCAATTTTTTCAATTTTGATTTCCATTATTAGATTTATATAAAGTGTCTTCACAAGAGGTTTAAAAAAATTAATTCTGATCTGTTTTTTCTATGACTTGACCTTTACATAATCAGTTTTCAAATATACAAAAATCTTTTCCTATGTTGTTTCTGAGATCTTTCATAGTTTTAGATTTTACATTTAGATCTATGATCTATTTCAAGTTAAATTTTATTTGTGGTACGAGATAGGTAGGGACGAAAGTTTGTATCTACATGGATATCCAGTTGCTCCATACCATATCTTGAAGACCATCCTTTTCCTATTGAGTTATCACTCATTGCCTTTGCTCTGAACTCCAGACTCCTTTATCCAGCAGCTTACTTGACATCCTTATTTGGATGTCTAAAGGGCACTCAAACACTAAAGGCAGAACCAAGCTCCTTAACACTTCCAAATTTGTTCTTCCCAGTTTCCCCCATTTCAGGAAGTAAAACTATCTGTCTTTCCACTAGCTCAAGCCAAAAAACAGGAAGCCATCTTTCATAGCTTTCTCCTCACCGGAGAAATTCAACTTATTAGTTAACTTTGCTGATTCTGTTTTAAACATTATCTGAGATTTCACTATTTATCACTGTGTACACTGATCCAAATAACTTTTTTTTGTTTTTTTTTTTGCAGTTTCTGCAGTTTTTGGCTGGGGCCAGGTTTAAACTCACCACCTCTGGTATATGGGACTGGCGCCCTACTCCTTGAGCCACAGGTGCCACCCCAAATACCATTATTCTTATCTAGATTACTGCAGCAGCCTCTAAACTGGTTTCCCTGCTTCTACCTTGTCCTCCCCCTACAGCCTGTTCTCATACAGCCAGCAGTAAGATCCTTATAAAAAGCATGTGTTATTCAAATCTCTACAGTGGCTCTCCCTAAAACTCAGAGAAGAACGTAAGAATTTGTAACAGGGATGAACACTTTACATGACCTTGTCACTTTTCTGACCTTATCTCTATGAGATCATTCCTTTGCCCATCCTACTGTAGCCTCACTTGCCTCCTTACAGTTTCTTGAACATACAAGGCACCTCAGGGCCTTTGCACTTCTGTTCTCTCTGCTTGGAGTACTTTACCCCACCAAGATTCCTAATGACTTTCTGTTTCTTACATTACAATTACTGACTTCTCAGTAAGTCCTTCTCGTTCTACTCTATTTAAAATGACACTTCCCTCCCCATTCAAATGCTACTTACATCTCTTCCTTTTGTATTTTTCTTCATTACATTTTGCTCACTGGTACCCCACACTAGGCTGTAAGGTTCATAAAGGTAGAAATTATCTTTCTTGTTTTCTGCTATATCCCCATTGGTTAAGCAGTGCCAAGAACATAGTAAACACTCAGCACTTATTTTCTGAATGAATTGATGAAAATTCGTCTTTTTTTCTAAAATGCTAACCAGTTTTTTTCAGTGAAAAATATTTGTACAACCATCATTCCATTCATAGGGATAATTGCAACACTTTTTTTCATTATGCAAAATATGTTTATAAAGATACTTTTGAAATCTAACTATGGTATTTAATTTTGTGTCTGAGTGTGAACTACAAAGTAATCTGAGAGCTGCGTAAGTGAAATTTCCTAAATGTGGAGTATTTTGTACACTTTGGCTGGTCACAGTAAAACATTCCTGCTGAACTGACAGCTCAAATCAAAAGTAAATTATTGGATAAATCATAAGTCTTGCTTTTTATAGGGATATTTTGTGAAAATTGAAAAGACATTTTTAAAATATTTTTAATGATGAAATAAGCTTTTAAAAAATGGTTTGCACATGAACAAATACAAAAAGAAACTACTAAACGTAGGCCATATGCAGTGACTGACACCTATAATCCTAGCCCTCTGGGAGGCCAAGGCAGGTGGATTGCTTGAGTGTGGGAATTTGAGAATAGCCTGAGCAAGAGCAAGACTCTGACTCTACTAAAAATTGAAAAATTTCCTGAGCATTGTGGCTTGCACCTATAGTCTCAGCTACTAAGGAAGCTGAGGCATGAGGGTCACTGGAGCCTAAGAGTTTGAAGTTGGTGTGAGCTATGATGACACCATGACACTCAATCCCAGAGTGACACAGTGTGACCCTGTCTCAAACAAACAAACAAAAAGAAAGGTGTATTTCAGTTAAAACAGCCTAAACTGAATGCTTTGGGCTGAGTATAAAAACAATCTCAGCGTATAATTGAAAAATAGCACAAAATATACTATTTACCATCACGTCAAGGAGACATCAGATGTCTAGGAATAAATCTAAAGATATATAAGCAGTCTAAAATTGCTAAGAGATTGCACTCTCACAGTGATGACAAAATAATTGCTAAGAGAAGGAAGACATTAATACAGATTGAACTTCCTAGATTTAAAATTCAAAATGCTCCAAAACTGAAACTTTTTGAGCACCAACATGATGCTGAAATAAAAATGCTTATTGCGGCAATTCAGATTTTGGACTTTGGGATTTGGAATGTTCAACCAGTAAGTATATAATGAAAATATTCCAAAAAAATAAAAAATAAAAAATTGATATTCAAAGCACTTCTGGTCCCAAGCATTACAGGTAAGGTATTAACATGAAATTGAGGTACATATCATATTTACAAATTAAGAGATTCAATATTGTCAATTGGTAAGTTCTCTCCAAATTGGTTTATAGATCCAGTTCAATCCCAAACCTCTAGCAATTGTGTGTATATGTGTGTACGTTTATCAGGTGATTCAGAAGTCTGCATATAAGGGCTCGGTGCCTGTAGTTCAGTGGCTAGAGCACCAGCCACATACACCAGGGCTGGTGGGAACCCAGGCCTGCCAAACAACAATGACAACTACAACAACAACAAAAAATAGCCAGGCGTTGTGGCGGGAGCCTGTAGTCGCAGCTACTTGGGAGACTGAGCCAAGAGTTTGAGGTTGCTGTGAGCTGTGATGCCATGGCACTCTACTGGGGCGACATAGTGAGACTCTGTCTCAAAAGTCTGCATAGGGGCCAGGCGTAGTGGCTCACGCCTGCACTCCTACCACTCTGGGAGGCCAAGACGAGTGGATCACTTGAGCTCAGGAGTTCAAGATTAACCTGAGCAAGAGCGAGACCTTGCCTGTACTAAAAATAGAAAAAACTAGCCAGGAGTAGTAACAGATTCCTATAGTCCCAGCTACTCCAGAGGCTAAGGCAAGAGGATTGCTTAAGCCCAAGAGTTTGAGGTTGCTGTGAGCTGTGACACAACAGCACTCTACCCAGGGCCACAGAGTGAAACTCTGTCTCAAAAAAAGAAGAAAAAAAAAAAGTCTGAATAGGAATGGACCTAAAGTAGCTCCAAATTGGTGAGGTTGAGGGGAAGAATAGATTTGGGAACCTTATACACCAGATTTTAAGACCTGTGTAATTAAATTATTATGGTATTGTTACAAAGATACTCAACCATATTGATAGAACACAGCAGAGAATTTAGAAATAGACCATCACATATATGGTCACGGACTTATGGACAGATGCACCTGTTCAATAGGGGGAAAACTTTTTGGTTTTTCAATAAGTAGTGCTGGAGTAATTGGATATCCCTGTGAGAAAAGGTAAGAATTTTGCTTTCTGCCTCACACTGTACACAAAATTAATTGGAAGTGGATCATGTACCGAAATGTGACAGATAAAACAATAAAGCTTATTTCGGAAAGCATAAGAGAAAGTCTTGATGACGTTGCAGTAGACAAAGATTTCAAAAAGCACTACCAATAAAAAAAAAAAATTGTAAGTCAAACGTCATTAAAATTATGAAAAGATACTACTAATAGAGTAAAAAGGTAAACCACAGACCAGGAGAGAATATTTTTAGGAAATACTTTCAACAAAGGACTGTATGTAGAGAACTGGAAACCAAAAACAAGGACAACCTAATTTCTTTTAATGGAGGAAAAAAATAGGCACTTCAGAAACGACATCAGTGGCCAATAGGCATGCACGGAAATACTCAACATTGCTACTCACCAAGGAAATGCAAATTAAAACCACAGTGAGATGCTACTTCAACCTGCTAAAAGAGCTAAAATTAAAAAGACTGACAATACAGAGTCAGTGAATTCTCATACTACTGTTAAGAGTATTAATTTATACATTCATTTGGAAAACCATTTGGTTGTATCTACTAAAACTAAATATATGTCTATCTTATAACCCACTACTAAGTATATACCCAAGAAAAATGAGTACAATACATCTATCAAAAAACATTGACAATTACAAGAGTATTCGTGGTACCTTACTCATAATTAATTGGAAAGTTGGAAATAACACAAATACCACTCAGTAGGAGTATAGACAGACGTGCTCTGGTATACACACACGTATTCATAGGATGGGATATTACATACCAATTTAAAAAATGAACTACTAAAATACACAAAACATGGACAAATGTTAGATTGAAAGAAGCTACAAAAGGATACATATTATATGAGCATGTAATATGAGAGCATGCTGTTTGATTCCATTTATATGAAGTTCAAGAACAGGCAAAACTAACCTATAATGGTGTAAGTCACAGTGTCATAGTAGTGGTTAATTCTGGGATTTTGGCTGGGTTGCCCAAGGAAAGCACCTCCTATACTGGAAACATTTATATATATTTGTGTGTGTATGTGTGTAGGGATATATACATATATGAAAATTACTGAGCTGTATACTTAAGATTAGTGTTTCTTATATACTTTTTATATTTCTTATCTTAATAAAAAGGTAAAACATAACATTTATATATGTTGTAAAATTTAGTATTAGCTGGTGTGAATAAAGTGGACAGTTACTGGTAACCTTTATGGAGTAACCCAAGAAAAGCCAAAAGACATACTGTAAAGGTTTTATAACTCTCAGAAAATATTAATTCATTAACATGTTGCTGATTTTTTTTTTCTTTGCAGCCCCTGACGTTTTTGAGCCTGGGAAATGCTTACCTTGCTCTGAAGAATATCAGTGGGGCACTTGAAGCCTTTAGACAGGCTTTGAAATTAACTACCAAATGCCCAGAGTGTGAAAACAGCCTGAAATTAATCCGCTGTGTGCAGTTTTATCCTTTTCTGTACCACACCACCTCTTCTGTTTGCAGTGGTAAGCAACTGTTAAATGCTGGCAAAACAGTGAGCTCAGCCAGAGCTCCTAATGTAATCAGCAGAATGCAGAAAATGATTTTCTTAATTTTACCCAAGGATTTTAGATAATATAATTCTGGATATATAGGAAAGAAGTTAATTCATTACATCTCAGTATAGATGCCTTAGAATATTAAGGGTTAATTCTTTCCCAGAACTCCGGTTAAAAAAGGATGATTAAAATATATAGTATATTCAACAGAGATTGATAGGACGTGAGATTTTTTTTTCTTCCTCCCCAAGTCTTTGATATTTTGTAATAACCAATATTCATGGCAAAGGCAATTTTTTTCTGTCCGTGAAGTCAAAGGGTATAATGACAATTGAAGCAGTTCTACATGCTCAGCCTCTAAATACAGGCTAAATACAGACCCTTGCCTTTCAGTAAAGGTGATTCAGACTTTTATGGCATCTTTAAAATAGTCATGGATATCAAGTGCTGTCTCTTTGCCTTCTTCTGCTCTTCCCCACAGACATGGGTGCATGTGCATGTGCATAAGTGTACTCACCAGGCTAGTATCTATAAAGTTTCTACAGATTCATCAGTACAACTCTGTGAACCCAGTGATATTTGGTTATTTACTTATTTAACCTTCTCTATAAGAAAAAAAATCATGAGCTTAACTCTCTGCCCTGAATGATGATGATAGATGCAACTGGTGGTACCAAGTCATTGTAAAGCACACAGAAAATGCTTTGTTACTATTCAAAATAGATTGTAATATTTAAGCCAAGGGCTATCAGTCCAGCTCCTTTGGATGTTTAAAAAAAAAATGTATCTAAAATGCACTTATTTACCTAACTTGTCTAAAACACATTAATAATTACTAGTGAATTTGGAGCCAGAAACTTTATTTTCCTGATTCATTATTCCAGACTCTCTTAGGATTTTAATGGAATGGCAGACAGTTAAATAGTGTTTGCATCTTTAAATAACAGAGCCTAGTTACTTACTGAAGAAACTAAGAATCTCACAGCAGTATAACTCTATAGCCCAGTTGCGGATCAGTGTTGAACATAAGCTGAATAAGTTCTTATATGAATGTTGAAGGCCTAAAACAGTATTTTATCAAGGCAGCAGAGTGGAGCGGCTAGCTGTAGGAGCATACAGATTCATGCTTGAGCCCCAGCTCTGCCTCAGCTTTCTGATCCCAGTAAAGTAACTAATGTCCTCATCTATACAATGAAAGACAAAAACCTGTATCATGAGAAGGTTAGAGAGCTTTATCATGTAGTATACGTTGGGTGAAAGTAAGCCATTAGAAATTCATAACGAATACTATGGCTGCAAAAAACTCAGAATTTTAAAGGTGTAAATTATGGATCTTTATGTTCTTAAATTAATCCTAGAAAATATGCTGTAGTTTTTTAAATGTTGCAAATTATGTAAAAACAGCCTTATAAATAAGATTTCACTTTTTTTATTAACTTTTTCAATGAGCTTTTTTTATGAATAGAAACTTTTTTTTTCTTTTGTTATTGGTAAGAAGGATTTTGTCCATTTCTAAAAAGTCTTTTCCTTAAATTAGTTTCACACGTTTTTGTTTAATATATTAGGTCTCACATTTCAAAACAGAGAATTCAATTGTGTTGAACTTTTCCCAGAGCATAATTTCAAATAGTCCAGGAAACTAATAGCTTGGAACAAATCTTTCTCAGAATTGTAGTATCTGATAGTCCAGATTATCCCAAGAATATTATTGGATCCAATATAAAATAAAAGAAAATAATTTGATTTGGAAAGAGAGAATACTTTTTAAATTCATATAGAGAGAGATCATCAATTAAAAAATAGGCCAGGCCTGTAAGCACTTTGGGAGGCCATGGTGGGAGAATTATCAGAGACCAAGAGTTGGAGACCAGCCTGGGTAACATAGTTACCCCTAGGTAGCTCCACTTCAACAATTTTTTTTTTTTTTTTTTTAATTAGACAGGTGTGGTGGCATGCACTTGTAGTCCCAGTTACCGGCGAGATTGAGACGGGAAGATCACTTGAGCCCAGCCAGGTGTTTGAGGTTGCAGTGAGCTATGATCACACTGTTGCACTCCAGCCTACGCAACAGAGTAAGACCCCCATCTCATTCATTCTATTCATGAATGAATAAATAAGATTTAGCCCCTTTTACATTGTAATTCACTAGTTTACTAATTAGGTTAGCATGTCTTTGCTCAAACTTGCTAAGGTCACTGAAAGAAGTTTTTACTGGTGGATTTTCCAAGCATTTATTACTCTAAAATATTTTTCAAATATTTTGTTCTTTCAACTTTACCAATTTTCAAATTAAAAAGTTATATGTAACTAACGTATTTTCTGCTATTGACGTAATCTAGACTGACTCATTGCTCTTATATTAGTAAGCATAAGGCCAATGGTAGGTTGTATTTATTAGACTTCTTATATGTGAGATATTTACAGGTTTGCCACAAACAAGAGGATTGGTGTTTACCAAATATTCTTAAGCATTAAACCTAGGATTTCTGAGCTGTGGTCTTTTCTTAATTCACTAAGAAATTCACATGTTCACTTAAAAATATTGGCCTAGAACCCGAACTCAGAGTTTAATGTCTAGGTATTTTTAGAATTTTATACAAAGTACTCTATAATATTTATTTGATAGCTTTTTCCTCAATGGAAAAAAAAGAAGAATTTTCAAATTATATAGATGAATTTCAGTATCTGTTCCAGTGAACAGATGGATTATCTTGTATTCTCATCACAATGTCTCTGTATTTATAGCATCAGTTTATTTAAATAATGTCCCCTTTCATAAAATATTTGATTGCCTGTGGTTTTAGTTTGTGTTCCTCAACCTAAATTTCTATAGATTTATAATTTACAGCTTTAAGCAATTTTGCAGAGTTCAGATTTTGAAGAAAAAGAAAACCTGCATTTTGCTGCCCTCTGGTGGACTATCCACCATATACTTCATAGTACGTGCAGTTAAGGACCTTTGCTTTATCACATTCTTTATAAGAATTAGTAAAGATACCTGCTTGCTTTTTTTTTTTTTTTTTTTTGCTTAAAAACATTCTTATAGCCTCAGTTTTTATGGCATCGTTTTGAAGAGATAAAGACTCGCTCGCTATGTTGCCTAAGCTGGAGTTCAATTGCTGTTCACGGGCACTATCCCAGCATGCTGCAGCCTCCAACCCCTGGGCTCAAAAGCCTTGGCCTCCCAAGCAGATAAGACCACAAGCATGCACCACTGAGCCTGGATCTTACGGTGTTTTTAATATGCCACTAGTTAGGCCACCTTCATTAATTTCTGTAAAAAGAATTAAAACTTTAGTGGGGGAGGGAACCTGCAGCCTTCTGATTTTCAAGATTGTTCTTTTTTAAGCACTAAAGGGAGCAAAAAAAGCTTCATCTTTCTCTGCTGCACCCCTTTTATTAAAAGCATTTTTTTTTTTCTATAAAATTTCAAGTTAGTCAAAAGGCCCAACTTAAGGACCAAGGTCTCCACCCATGGGCCTCTTTTTTTCTTTTTTTATAGAGATGGAGTCTCTCTATATTGCCCAGGCTGGTCACAAACTCCTGGCCTCAAGCAGTCCTCCCACCTGGACCTCCCAAAGTTCTGTCTTACAGGCCTGAGTCACTGCACTCTGCCTACATTCTTATATTGTTTGCTTAAAAGGTCAAATAGTCTGGCATTGCACCTTTAAGGTCAGTCGGTACATAACCATTACATTAAAACCTACTGCAATTCTTAGTAAAGCATCACAAGAATGGAGAAGCATGAATCCTATGTACTCAATTTTGATATGAAGACAATTAAGGACACGGTGGGGGTGGGGGAAGGGGAGAGCAGAGAGAGAGAAGGAGGGAGGGGTGGGGGAAAGGAAAAGCTGAGAGAGGGAAGGAGGGAGGGGGTGGGGTCTTGGTGTGTGCCACACCTTTTGGGGGCAAGACACGATTGTAAGAGGGACTTTACCTAACAAATGCAATCAGTGTAACCTGGTTTCTCGTACCCTCAATGACTCCCCCAACAATAAATTAAAAAAATAAAAAATAAAAAAAAAATAAAGAAATTCACCTACTATGTCATTCTCCTATTTTTACCGCCACTTACTTACTCCCTTCTGCATGGACAAACAAAACTTTATACATGAAGAATGTTTTGTCCCGAGATGCCAATCACATCCAAAATTGACTGGGAAAATTATATTTTTCCATAAATTGCCAATTTGTAGGAATCATGAAGGTAATTTTTTTCTTTTTGAGACGGAGTCTCACTCTGTCACACTGGGTAGAGTGCCACGGCATCATAGCTCACAGCAACTTCAAACTCCTGGTTTTAAGTGATCCTCCTGCCTCAGCTTCCCAAGTAGTTGGGACTAGAGGCACCTGCCAAAAAGCCTGGGTAGTGCTTTTTATTTTTTTTAAGTAGAGAAAGGGTCTTGCACTTGTTCAGGCTGGTTTTGAACTCTTGAGCTCAAGCAATCCTCCCTTCTCAGCCTCCCACAGTGTTGGGATTATAGGTATGAGCTACCATGCTCAGCTAATGAAGATAATTTTTAACAAGAATGTAAACATAAAAGTTCAGCTTGCTGTTAGACAAACACATACATGCACACACACACATATTCAAGCAATTTTCTTATCTCTAAACACAAATAATAAAACAGTTGAGATTAATTTTTTGAGAACTTTAATCAAATAACAAGACACTTTTTAGCAATAGAGCAACGTTCATATTGTTGAAAGCAACAAAGCCTTCAATTGGGAGTTTATCTTTCTCTTTTTAAAACCAAAGCCAATAAAAATGAAATAATAAAGAAACAAACATTTAATGGCCTCTGGGTAATGACACCCTGCTAAGATACCAGTTTAGTATCCTGCAGTTTAAATAGCTACTATTTGTCAGATAATTGCTTATGTTATTTCCCATCTTTGCATCAAAGCAGAACACTATATTTGCATTTTTGACCTGCTTTGTTTTTGCAAGCAAATTGACACATAAGAATCATTGAAACAACCTTTCCAATTATCTTCACTAGTTGGAAAGCAGAAAAGAAGTTCAAAGAAAACTCAACATCATAAAAAGAGATTTGTTGTCCATATAACTTAATTTTCCATCTTACCTCCAGAAAAAAAGATAACTCACCTTCTTGAATGTGCAGAGGGATAATTATCTCTATTCTCCCATCCAATCTCGGAATTCCATATTTGCTTTCAGTTTGCACAGTTAATCACTCTGCCCAAAATCATTCTCATTTTTACACCTTTTAGAAGATCCGGTGGCCCAGACTTTGGCCCAGTGGTATGTCCCTGGAAGATACATTCCCACAAGTGTATAAATCAAGAAGAGAGAATATACATGCTCATTGCCTAAGGACACTTCTTCATGGCAATCAAGAATTGTTTTCCTATTACTTTTTTACTTAATTGTTATTATTATACATAGTCATTAACATAGCATGAGACATGGTTAACATCATCGACTTTCATTCCTGCTAAAATCACATTATTCTCCACATGCAGAAAAGTAGGACTCATCAAACTTCCATTTCCTCAGAAATTCCTGTAGTTTTATAAAATTCATGCAAAAAGCAAATAGGCCAATTGATATTGGGCTTTTCCAGCAGCTCACAGGCGGTGCTACTATAACCTGCCACCTGGGTGTCTAAAGGCAGCAGAGAAAGCTGCATAAAAATGGCGATTTTCAGATGCTTTCTCAGTGTGCTTCCCACCCACTCATGGGCCTGCCTCACCTCTGGTGGCCTCATGTCCATCAGCCTTGACTCCTGCCCTGCCCTCCTAGCTGGCGGCTCATCTGATTGGACTCTGCTCACCTGCTCACTCTCATATCTGACCAGGTGTTGTCAGGGCAGCAAAGGTACCTGGTGGTATTGGACTGTTTGATATCTCGAGTCATCCCACCCCTGGAATCTTTCATTTCTCTTCCTCCAGCCAACATGAAGTCACTCTTCTGAAGTGGGAGCTGGAATCTCATGTTTCCAATGAAGTTTCCCCTGACTGGCCTTCCTTCTGAGCACGTGCTCTCCTGTCCACCCTCAGCAGTGAGATGGGCTTTTCCTGTTCCAGTGCCCATCTTGCCACCCTGCAAGTCTAGGGTCACCTACTGTTTCTCCCACTAGGCAGTGGGTGTGGGTGGAAAATAACATAGCTTATTCAGCTTTATATCCTCGATCCTTTAAAGGCTCAACCACCTGTTGAATTAAACTAAAAAACACATCCCCATTGGCACTCCCAGCCTCAACAAGGTGCACATCCACACCATGGGACCCACCTCCTTCCCCTCCTTGGGCCAGTTAGTTCAGTTTTTAGATCTCATTATACTTTTTTCTTTTCAAGGTGGTCTATAGATACTCCCTTCTTAAACATAAAAAAGAGGAAATAGTGCCAGAGTTAGTATGTTCTATAGAATTAATAAGTCCTGAATCATTTAAACACATCCTTCTTTTTTTTTTAAACAAATATTTATATAAATATTTTGGGACCTGTTAAGATTTTCCCAAGATTGATGTCACTAAGAGTCCTTCCCATTATTTGATCTTTGACAAGCCAATTACGCATGATCTACTAACACATGAAAAAAAGCTCATCATCCTTAATCATCAGAGAAATGCAAATCAAAACTACTTTGAGATATCACCTAACCCCAGTAAGAGTAGACCACATAA
>CAUYPK010061791.1:0-31496 GCA_963574355.1 Loris lydekkerianus
TAGAGACAGAGTCTCACTTTATGGCCCTTTGGTAGAGTGCCGTGGCATCACACAGCTCATAGCAACCTCCAGCTCCTGGGCTTAAGCGATTCTCTTGCCTCAGCCTCCCGAGTAGCTGGGACTACAGGCGCCCGCCACAACGCCTGGCTATTTTTTTTTTGTTGCAGTTTGGCCGGGGCTGGGTTTGAACCCGCCACCCTTGGCATATGGGGCCAGCGCCCTACTCACTGAGCCATAGGTGCCACCCTAAGCATTTTTAGTTGTAAGATTTTACCTAAAAATATTGTGATTTTGGCAATGCATTTTAATCAAGATTTTAGAAAAAATTTGGTGTTTTTACACATGGGTTCTGTTTTCCTGGGTGGAAGTAAGCTTTTGTGCATAATCATAAGAACTCTTTTTGTTCAACATCTTTTTTAATTTTAAACAAAAATTTTTTTGAGACAGAGTCTCAAGCTTTCACCCTGATTAGAGTGCCGTGGCATTACAGCTCACAATGACCTCAGACTTTTGGGCTTACGTGATTCTGTTTCCTCAGCCTCACAAGTAGCTGGGACTACAGGTGCCTGCCACAATGCCTGACTATTTTTTTAAAATTATTTTTTATTAAATGATAACTTTATACATTGATGCATTTATGGGGTTCAGGGTACTGCTTCAATATACAATGTGAAATGCTTACATTGACCAGCTATTTTTTGTTGTTGCAGTTGTCATTGTTGTATTTTAGTTGTCCTGGGCTGGGTTCAAACCTGCCAACCTCAGTGTATGTGGCTGGCACCCTAACCACTGAGCTATAGGTGCTGCCTGTTCAACATCTTTTAAGAAAAATTTCAAATCTACAGAAAACTGGCAGGAATAATACAATGAACACCAATCTACCTTTTGACTAGATTCACTAATTGTTAAATTTTCACATTTGTTATCACTTTCTCTGGACAAATCTTTTCCCTACCACTGAACCATTTGAGAATCAGTTTTGGACATCCAGATGTTTCCCTCCTAAACTCTTCAGCATCTATCTCCTAAGGACAAGGACACTCTCCTAGATAACCACAATGCCATTATTACAGGCCATAATTCAAATCTCTTTAATTGTTGAAATAACATCTTAAATGATTTATTCTCTCAGATTTGTCACTTGTGAACTAATATCACTGAGATGGTTACTATATTTCTTGCATCTGTATTGAAGAAATGATTTTAATAACTATATAATCTTAATAACTACACAATATAATCTTAACTATATATTCTATGACAGATAGCATGTTCCTTATAACAAGTACATATAACACATGGCATACATGGTGTATATGACATATATATATAAAACAATCATGTCTGAGATCAGCTTTTGGAGACGTATTGACTAATAGTCTTATAGGCTACAAATCTCGTTTCAAGGGACTTCTGATTAGAACAGGCCCAATGCTGTGTGTCATTGCTTGTTGCAAATGTCAGCAGAACTTGAAAAACACCCTGTGGGACTTTTCAGGTTTTTGCTTATTCACCTCTGCCAGTCACATCTCTTATCTCTTATTTTTCTCTTTACTCATAGACTCAGAAGCATGAGGGAAAACCTGCAGTCGGAAACAAAAAATCCACCAGTAGATATTCTTGTGAAACATTAACTAAAAATGTATGGAGACAAGTGATAAATATGGGGTGTGTTCACAGAGTGCATTTTGAAACCAAAGAAGGGAAAAAATGACAGGTACAAGGTTGGGAATAGAAAAATGGAGAGGCAAAGGTTATTCATCACCTCACTGTTCACTTGCCTGATCTTTGGACAGACTTTATATTTTCTGAGGAAAGCAAAGACTGACTCATTTTAAAAGCTTCGGGCACAACAGGCTTCCATGAGTGGGATATTCTGCCTAAGGTTGATAGCACAGTGTCTTGGAAAAGCACCCTCTGGAAGAGGTGACTGTGTTAGTACCCCTTCCCTGTAAAAACAAAATGAAGGTGAATCCGTGAGTTTTTATTTTCTTTGATCCTGAAGTTTAAAAGAGATCCTGAGTACTAAAATGTGGCTGTCTCTAGTGCTGTCCCCTTACCTGCTGCCTGCCTTCCCTGGACCCTCAGACAAAGTTCACTTGCAGTCTTTGCCTAGGCTGTGAGTCTTGCCATATCTTGGGCTTGCCTATATTTGCCTTTAGTGGTTGAATTCCCTGAAACCTCCTGATCATAGCTTATTGAGGGCCTAATTTTTCTTGTGGGCAGCATGCTAGGTTCTTGAATCCTATGACCTAAGGAAATCCTCATAACTCTATGAAGTGGATGGATTGTTTTTGTTACTCCCACTCTGCAGAGGTGTCCAAGGCTCTGCTCAAGGTCATGTTGCTGGTTTGTAGTAGAGCTGGGATTCAAGTTTAGCTACCTTGCCACATGCTCCCTCCCAGGAGTAGGGTTCCTCTGAAGCTCAGAGTTTTTTTTTTTTTTTTTTGAGACAGTCTTACTTTATTGTCCTGGGTAGAGTGCTGTGGTGTCATAGATCACAGCAACCTCAAACTCTTGGGCTTAATTAAGTGATCCTCTTGCCCCAGCCTCCCGAGTAGGTGGGAGTACAGGCGCCCGCCGCCACAACGTCTAAGTAGAGATGTAGAGACCAGTTCTATGTTAGTGTTAGGCCATGGGTAGGACTTAGATGAAGTGTCACATTTACGTTTGCAGGTATTAGAATGTTCGTTTTTTGATGCAGGTGATATAGACCTTTGTATTTGTTTTGTGCTATAAAAAAGAATACTGAGACTGGGTAATTTATCAAGAAAAGAAATATATTTCTTCACAGTCCTGGAGGCTAGAAAGTCCATGATCAAGGTGCTAGCATCTGGTAAGGACCTTATTATGCTTCACATGGCAGAGGGCATCACATGGGCAAGAGTGAGGGAAAGGCACTGAATACATCTTTAAAAGACCCCATTCCAACAATAACAGCATTATTCTTTTCATTAGGGCAGAATCCTCATGACCTCATCACCTTTTAAAGGTCCTACCTCTCAACGCTTGCACTGGGGATTAAACTTCCAATATGGGAGTCACATTCGAACCGTAACAGCTTTTTAGTGGGGGGGGGGAAAACACATTTAAAAGACCACACACACATACATACATTTATATACTTACAGGAGTGTGAAATACTTTCCTTGTTGCAGAATCCATCCTCACACTGCTCTGTGTCTCAGCTGGTCTCACTAGAAGCTAGTAACAGGAAATAAACATGTTGTTTCAGGTTAGAGGCAAGCCTGGGCATAGCATGTGCTCGGCCTCTGAGAAGGGCATTACTCTTCCTTTCCTGTCTGCTGAACTGGCAGCTTGGGACACTCAATGGGTGTCCCAAACACCACTTTGTTACTTTCCAGCCCAGTGACCTGTCCTTTAGTCTCCTCTGCTAGTTAGTTTTTGATGAATTTAGAAACACCGGGAGAGTGCAGCGCCTGTGGCTCAAAGGAGTGCAGCGCCGGCCCCATATACTGCAGGTGGTGGGTTCAAACCTGGCCCCAGCCAAAAACTGCAAAAAAAACAAACAAAAAAAACAAAACTGGGAGATTTCATTACTGAGCACTTGATCTGAACTTGACATGCTAATTCTGTTGGAGATATATAGAGAAAGAAGATCTAATCCTTATACTTGAGTCTACGCTGTAGTTTCTCAGAGGAGATGCACTGGAGAAATAATAGAGGGGTTAAAGCTGTTTTGACACCAGGGACATGTTTCATCAAAGATTTTTCCACAGATGGTGGTTCGGGGGGTAGGCATTAGATTCTTTTCTTTTTGCAGCCTTTGCCTGGGGACAGGTTTGAACCCGCCACCTCCAGTGTATGGGGCCAGCGCCTTACTTCTTGAGCCACAGGTGCTGCCCCAAGGCATTAGATTCTTTTTTTTTTTTTTTTGCGACAGAGCCTCAAGCTTTTGCCCTGGGTAGAGTGCTGTGACATCATAGCTCACAGCAACCTCTAACTCCTGGGCTCAAGCGATTCTCCTGCCTCCACCTCCCAAGTAGCTGGGACTACAGGTACCCGCTACAACGCCCAGGTATTTTCTGGTTGCAGCTGTCATTGTTGTTTGGCGGGCCCGGGCTGGATGCGAACCCACCAGCTCAGGTGTATGTGATTGGCGCCTTAGCCACTTGACCACAAGCACCGAGCCATGGCATTAGATTCTTGAGGAGTAGTCAACCTACATCCCTCACATGTGCAGTTTACAGTAGGGTTCATGCTCCTGTGAGAATCTGATCGCGTCACTGATGTGACAGGAGGTGATGTGAACAATGGGGAGCGCTGTAAATACAGATGAAGCTTTGCACACTTGCCTGCCACTCACCTCCTGCTATGTGGCCTGGTTCCTAACAGGTTCCTAACCAGTCTGTGGCCCAGGGGTTGGGGATTGGAGCACTCGAGGACTGTATTAGATTCCTATTCCTGTTGTAACAAATAACTGCAAATATTGTGGATTAGAACAACTCAAATTTATTCTGGAGGTCATTAGTATAAGGTGGTTTGGCAGGCAGTGTTCCTTCTAGAGGTAGTGGGGAGAAGCCGTTTTCTCGTTTTCTTCAGCTTCCAGAGACTGCTTGTCTCCTCCATCTTCTGAGCCAGCTGGGCAGCATCTTCCAATCTCTAATTTCTGTTTTGTCTCTGACTCTGACCCTCCTGCCTCCCTGTTTTAAGGGCCTTTATGATTATGTTGGGCCCACTCCAGTAACCCAGGATAATCTTTACATCTCGAGGCTTTTTTTTTTTTTTTTTTTTAGATAGTCTCAAGCTGTTGTCCTGGATAGAGTGCCATAGTGTCAGCTTACAGCAACCTCAGAGTCTTGGGCTTAATCGATTCTCTTGTCTCAGCCTCCTAAGTAGCTGGAACCACAGGCTCAAGAGGCTTAATTTAATCACACCTGCAAAGTTCCTTTTGCTATGTAAGGTCACAGATTCATAGGTTCCACATTATTTAGCCTCTTGTAAGGACTAAGTGAAAATGAATTGACAATGTATATAGGTTATTTATTTGGCAGGGTGAGCATAACAATGGTATTAATTATGGGGCAAAAAGAGGAACTGGATGGGTCCTAGGGCATGAACTCACAGGGAATGGAGGGAGAAGGTGTCCTGGGGAAAGTAGAGAAGAGATGGTCTGAGTGTTGCAGGTGGTAGGGAGGGGGTAAAGAAGCCATTGGCAGTGGTTCTGTGGTGTAGCAGAGGTAGAAACCATAGGTTAGGATACATAAGGATCCCAGCTCTGCTGGTCCCCTGCATGAGGAGAGACCTGAGAGCCACTTAGAAGAGTTTAGGCATGGGGCGGCGCCTGTGGCTCAAAGGGGTAGGGCGCCAGCACCATGTGCCGGAAGTGGTGGGTTCAAACCCAGCCCTGGCCAAAAACTGCCAAAAAAAAAAAAAAAGAGTTTAGGCTTTATCTAAAATGACATAGGCTGTTGGAGGAACAGGGAATGTAACACTGATAGACAATGGCTTCACACTTTATGCACAACTGGAGCATGAAGAATCTCAATCAAAACCAAGAGTCCGGCTTGAAAAAAAATGAACAGAAAAGCCCAGTGTGCAGTAGGTTAATGAACAGGTTGGGGACACTTGAGGAGCACACTAGGAAGTTTGAGAGAATCGCTGTGAGTGTTGCCGACTGGCAATGGTTAGCTAGGGGGTGAGGTGGGCTTTCTTACTGCCCCCAGGTGACATGTGCAAAGGCAAGGACCATGGTGGAAGCCAGCCTTACCAGGGCTCAGCTAGGCCCCATATACACTACCATCTAGAAATTTCCTCCTTGGTAAGCGAACCTAACTAACCTAGACTTTGTTGTTTAAGGCACTTGGGACATAGTAGAGTCTTGAAATCATTGTACTTTTATCATGGGCTGCAGAAAACTTAGGTAAAGGTTAATTAGTGCCATATTTATCCTTATGTGCTGCTTTTACATCTCCTAAAGCTTTATCACTTATTGATTCTTTTTTATATAGCTTATACTAAGCTATATGGCTTAGTTCCAAGAATGTACATCTAGGGATCAGATGACAGCCAGTAGATAGGCTAAATTAGAGGGGCCCAAGGCAATTCTCTTGCAATGGAAGACTTCTTTTCCTCTTAGAATCAAAACTGAGGGGCTTTTGGAAATGTTGGGGTTAAATCTAAAGCATATTTGAGCAAATCTAAAGCATATTTTTTTCTTTAATCACTCGGGTAGTGATAAAATATGTTTTGAAACTGTAATTTCTCTAAGGCTTTTTATGGAAGGAATATACGGAACAAAGACATGTTTGCTAATTTTTGCTGCTGCGTCAAGTTGCTTATAACCCAAGAGGCAGCCAACCATCATCTTTAGAGCTTGTAGAATCTGCAAGGCTGCTGGTGTGCCAGGCCTTGGCAGAGAGGCGCTGTGTTCTCTGCTTTGTCCCGACCTTTCCCTTCCTGAGTTTTTGAATTTCACCAGCCTGCATGGGCTGTGTTGTTCTTCACCTGAGTGACAGATGGGCATTCTCAGATGAGGTTCCCTTTGCTAGACCCTGAGAGAGCCCTTCCATTCATTCCTTCCCTCCTTCGACAGCTTTCCTGCCAATTCACAGTCTGCCTTTCTCACTAACATTCAGGGTAATATTTGGAGCTTGAGTCCCATTTCCATCTGCTCCCCACCTCTTCTCTATTTTTTTCGCCTTCTCTACTGGTTCCTGTGCTAGTACGCTTTAATCAGAGGATCACCAGGGCTGTTAAACTTTTTGATTTCTTTCTGTGCTGTCATTATAGGAGCTGGTCATATTTACTACTTCTGAAAACAGCAGGGATAATGTGAACTAATACCCTAGCATAAGACCTAAATACTACATTTCTTTCTTGGTGCCTTGAATTTGTGTTTTCATCACTGTCATACTATGCACAGAGTTCAAAAAGCCAACAGTTCTGAAAAGGCTATAATGAAAAAGCCGGTAATCCTTATCCCTCTCTACCACCCTCAACTGACCGACTCTCAACTGACCGACTTTCCTTCTTTCCTTCCCTTCCCTTCCCCCTTCTTTTCTCCCTTCCTTTCCTTTCCCTTCCCTTTCTCTCTGTTGCCCAGGCTAGAGTGCCATGGCATCAGCCTAGCTCACAGCAACCTCAGACTCCTAGGTTCAAGTGATCTGCCTCAGCCTCCCAAGTAGCTGGGATTGCACTTGCCTGCCACAATGCTCAGCTACTTTTTCTATTTTTAGTAGACATGGGATCTCACTCTTGCTCAGGCTCGTCTGGAACTCCTGAGTTCAAGCGATCTTCTGCCTCAGTTTCCCAAAGTGCTGGGATTACAAGTGTGAGCCACTGCACCTGGCCACCACATTTCTAAATCATATTCTCATATTGCTCTTTCAAGACTTTTCCGTCTCCTTCCCCTTTATTGGAGGAGTATTTAATGCTCTTTGGCAGCCCTTGTGCCCACTGCATTTTCCTTCTTTCCCTATCCACCCCTACACTTTAATTTTGGAAATATTTTTTCATCTGAGGGGTTTGTCACTTTCATCCCAAGTAAGCAGTAAGGCAGGCTTCCTGTTCTTAGTTGGGTAATTTTACTGTAGTCTCAATGGTTCATACTAGAGCATTTCTCGAATACCAAACTTTCCAGTAACTGAACAGACTATATTGAAAGAGTTTTCCTGGGTAGTTGTATCCAACGCTGTAAGGAAGAGTCACAGTAAAGGTCTAAAAAGAAACCCAGAGAGGGCATCGCTGTTGTCTGCCTAGGTGGTTCAGGTTGTTGAAAACTTGAGTGGAAGTTGAAGCTTTGAATATACTTAGGACTTCTTATAAATACGTGACTGGTGCTGTAAGCTTATCTTCCCTTTCCTAGAAAATACATGGAGAAGCCAAGTCTGCTTTGTCACCTGGAAACTAATGCTCTTTCTAACTTCAATCCAGTAATACTTAACCCTAGCAACAATTAGCCAATCACAAAAGATAGGGAAGAGATGCCAAGGCTAAGAGTACTTAGAATCGAGACTCCATCCAACAAGGGAGATAATCGAGTTCTTTCTCCACCCCTTCCCTGAGGTGGCTCTTGAAGAGAGCTTGGGACACTGGGTTCACATGGCTCTAAAAGTTCTTCTGGGGCACTGATAAGATCAGATATTTTCTTGGAAAACTTTCACCTCAGGAAACTCAGGTTGTCACAGAGTTGTATATAGCACTATGTGGCAGTTAGGGTGTGGAATAAAACAACACAAGAAAGTTTTTATGAGGGAGAAGCTTGAGCAGAGGTGTAATCATTACAACAGGTTGACTCTGGCCCCGTGCGGTAGCTCCGCAGTGTAATCCCAGTGCTTTGGGTGGCTGAAGTGGGAGGATTGCTTGAGGCCTAAAGTTTGAGACCAGCCTGGGCAATGTAGTGAGACTGTCTCTTAGAAAAAAACAAGAACAAATTGACTCACCCAACTGTAGTCTTTTCTAATAACTTAAAAAAAAAAAAAAAAAAAAGATGAAACAAAGCATGAGATCAGAGCAAACAGAACTCAGATAAAAAAAAAAACACAGATGAATTTTGGTACTAACAAGAACAGGTTTTTCATAAAAATCACCTGTTTCTGATTTTTTCTGGCGTGATCAAAGATAAAGCTGCCCCAGCTCTCAGAGGTTGACAGTCTCACATGCAAAGCACCCACTGGGGAGCAATAGGGAAGAGTCAGGTTCTGTGAGGGCAGAGAAAGAGGACCCTGGGTAGGCCATGGCTCCTATAAATACCTGCTCTAGAGACACTGATGTTGGGTAGTTGAGTAGAGTCTCAGGATCAGGGATGGTTTCATTTAGGAAAAGAGGATAAGGGAGCAGGAGGAGCTGTTCCAAGAAGAGGGCACAGCATGTGCGGAGGAAAGAAGATGGCTTTGAGGACCTGGAAGAAACAGTGCTCAGAACAGAGGAGGCTGTAGGGTCAGTTTAGACTGGGCTGAGACCACATGGGCAAGGGTTTCAAGCAGGAAAAAAGCCAGGGTAAAATTTTCCATTTGAATAGCAGTGTGTGCAGGGCACGTTTGAATGTCCAGAATGTTGGGTAGCCAGTCAGTGAGCCATTGCTGTCACCTGGGGAGGGGCTGGAGGGAAGGGGATGGATACAAGTCTGGGGGAGGGAAATTTGGAAGGGGTAAATCAACAGGACGTGACACAGCTGCTGTGAGGGAGAGATCAGGGTGCCCTGTGTACTACAGAATGTGCTAGGATGCATGATATTACATTTCCTTTCCTCCCTTCTCTTTCTCTCTTTCTCTTATTTCTCTCTCTTTGTCTCTCCCTCTCTTCCCCCTTCCTCCTTCTCTTCCTCCCTCTGTTGCCCAGGCTAGCTTGCAGTGGTGGCAGCCCTTTCTCCCAGCAACTTCAAACCCCTGGGTTCAAGTGATCCTTCTGCCTCAGCTTTTCCAGTATCTGGGTCTACAGGTGCCTGCCACAATCCTGGCTAATTTTTCTATTTTTAGTAGAGATGGGATCTTGCTCTTGCTCAGGCTAGTCTGGAACTCCTGAGCTCAAGCGATCCTCTTATCTTGGCCTGCCAGAGTGCTAGGATTATAGGCATGAGCAACTGCACCTGGCCCTTTTTCTTCCTTTTTTTTTTTTTTTTTAAGGAATTCTTCCAGCAGTTTTCTATAAAAAGGTTCTTTTGTTATACCCTTTCCACAAGGACTGACACATTTGTTTATGGAAAATCTTTAGGGATGCCTTGGGCAATTGAAAGAAGGTTATAAGGGGAAAGACATGAACCACCTACGTGGGAGGCCCCAGAGGCCCAGAACTTGCAATACGGAACATTGCCTGGAACTAAGAGTTTGAGTAAGGCAGCAGGATGGTCATAAAAATGCTCCTGATAAAAGTTTTACAAGTGGTTTGAATGGAAGATGAGAAGCAGAGATGGAAAGGCAGCCTAGCATGAGGAGTGTGCACGTTACAGCCGTGTTTAAACAAGAACATTGGAAGGTCTGATCGGATGTTACAGTTTAGGAAACATGCTTACCTAGTGATCATTCCCTAAATAAAAACTGAAATTTGGGAAATGCATTTTTACAAAATGGCTAAACCAGACCTTGTTTTGTTTTCTAAGGTGATTGATATGCCTGAATTCAGCCCTGGCAATTTGGGAGGAACAATGAGGCTGGGAATGAGAAGAACTATTTTCAGAACTGCAAATTCATTATTAAGTAAGTTTCCCCAGATTGTTTTCTTTATCAGATGTCGGTATTGTTTCCTGTGACCATGCAGGACCTCAGGCCTCTCTGTGGAGGCTCACCTGTGCCCCATTTAGCAGCCTGAATACCTCTGACTCTCCATCTGCCCCCTCTCCCCTGCTCTGGCTGACCCTCTGCTGTGGGCATTTCTCATCCTGGAAAAGTTTTCCCATGGGCGGGCCATGGAAGAAAACAAATAAAAGACCCTTCCCATTTGATCTGCATGATACCCTGTTCCGGGACACTCTTCTGCAGGCTGTTTTGTGAGTTACCTATGCTCCTGGGTGTAGCGCCCTGATTCACATGGAAACTGGTTCCCCATTTCATTAGCAAGGAAAATAATTTTATGGTTGGAGGTCACACAACGTGAGGAACTGTACTAAAGGGTCTCGGCATTAGGAAGGTTGAGAACCACTGGTTAATGTCTGATTGGTCTCACGAATGAACTTCTGAGGAGGAAGACAGTGGTGTGTGACAGTAATCCCAGCATGGAGAAAGGAAAGGATGGTGTGACTTGCCTTCTGATATTTGCTGATCTACCTTCCTCCTATAACATTATTTCTAACTTTTGTGGAGTTTTTTTCATAGCTTAGCATATTATATGAGAGTAACAATGTTAAAAAAACTCCATAGCCCTTAATTCAATTTAATAAATATATCTAGACTGCCCATCCTGTGTCATTTGCACTGTGCTAGATTGTGCAGATGCAGCCAGCCCTGGCCTCCCGGGGCCTCTAAATTAATAGGACAAGTGTGATAAGGGGCCCAGGCAGAGGAAGGTTCAGGCATCTTGGGTGTCCAGGTAATTCCTTAAAAAAATGCCTTTTTAACTCTAAGAAGAGTTAGCCCAGAAATAATCGGAATTTCTCCTTTAAAGGTGGATATAAAGCTTCTGAGGTATATAAAGTTTCTTTGAAAGAATAAAATTTAAAAGGGGAAAATTTCAAAGTGAATACATTTATCTCCTTTTCTCTGGATAAGAAGCCATTGTTCTCTAAGTGACTAACGTTTTTCTTTATAAATACTATATAAGAATTTTTTTCCCTCTCTTCATGGATCTTAGTGATTCTTTGGGTTTCAGATGTTTTCTGGTACTTTGTTCAAAAAACAGTTTGTGAAAAAATTAATGTTCTAAAATTATATCTATGTAATTTTGTGTAGATAGATATAAAAGATTTAGTGATAATCACACTGAGCTTTTTAGAAAAAGCATTATGCTCAAAATATTGAAAATTTTGATAGAACTAGGACTTAAAAGTTTTTTTGACATAGACATAAAAATAATGTTGATGCTTTTTATGAATCTTAAATACAGCACCAAACCTGGTTTTGAAAAAATTTTACAAACTTTATAAATGTTACAACTTTATTGAAGATATAATTCACATTCCATATGATTGATTCTTTGTTAGCAGTGTACAGTTTACTGGTTTTATTGTATTCATAACGTTATGTGACCATCACCACAGCCAATTTTATTTTATTTTAAATTTTTTGTAGAGACAGAGTCTCACTTTATTGCCCTTGGTAGAGTGCTGTGTCATCTCAGCTCACAGCAACCTCCAGCTTCTGGGCTTAGGCGATTCTCTTGCCTTAGCCTCCCCAGTAGCTGGGACCACAGGTGCCCACCACAACGCCCAGCTATTTTTTGTTGCAGTTTGGCTGGGGCCAGGTTTGAACCTACCACCCTCGGTATATGGGGTTGGTACTCTATTCACTGAGCCACAGGTGCCGCCCTATTTTATTTTAAATTTAAATTTATTTTTCTATTTTTGGAGATAGGGTCTTGCTTAGTTGCCCTGGCTGGATGGCAGTGGCACAATCATAGCTCACTGCAACCTTGAGCTCCTGGTTTCAAATGATCCTCCTACTATGACCTCCCCAAAGCACTGGGATTATAGGTGTGGGGAACTGTGCACAGCCCATAGTCACTTTTAGAACATTTTTATCATTTCATATGGAAATCCCATACCATTTAGCTACCACCAGCCCCATCTCCAGTCTTATGCAACCACTAATCTACCTTTGTCTATAGATTTGCCTATTCTGGACATTTCATGTAAATGAAACCATATGATCTGTGGTCGTTTGTGTTAGGCTTCTTTTATTTAGCATAATATTTTCAAGATTCATTCACATTGTGGTACGTACCTGTACTTTATTCCTTTTAACAGCTGAATAATATTCCATTGTAGGAGTATGTCACATTTTGTTTATCCATTCATCAACCTGTGGATGTTTAGGTTGTTTCTAGGCAACAAGTTGTTGGATTTTGTTAGCTCAAAAGAAGCATGTGATGTACAAAACAGTGCCCTTTTCCCTATATGACACTGTCTTCTACGGCTTTCCAAAAAATGTTGTGCAGAGATAAGAATATGACCACTGTACATGGCTCTATTGAGTGTCATAAAAATATAAAACCAAATAGCGCCGTAGTGTTTTACAGACCTTTTTTCCCCTAGTTAACATACTTATTTTTACAAGCTGACACATTTCTTTTGTAGGATTTCTGCCCTCCCCAACCCCACCCCTGTTGGCACATTTATTTTGTAGGCTTTTTCCCTAGTCAGCACATTTTTGCACAAATGGCTTGAAGAAATACATTTGCTTACTTACATTGTCTGTGAAAGCAATTAATATTTTTTGATACAAAGCACTAATGTTACTCATTTAAATTTGATTTAAGGCTGATGCTTACAGTGCTCTGAATTGCCTGGAAAACGGTAAAGAGTTGTCTAGTAAGGGAATGGGTTAAAATAGAACCAAAACCTAAAGATTTTGATAGACAGAATGGCCAGATTACTAGAGTCATTCTACTTTTTATTTTATTCTTTTTTTGAGGCAGTCTCACTATGTTGCCCTGAGTAGAGTGCTGCAGCGTCACAGCTCACAGCAACCTCAAACTCTTGTGCTTAAGCGATTCTCTTGCCTCAGCCCCCCACGTGGCTGGGACTATAGGTGCCTGCCACAATGTCCAGGTAATTTTTTGGTTGCTGTTTTCATTGTTGTTTAGCAGGCCTGGGCCGGGCTCAATCCCACCAGCTTCAGTGTATGTGGCTGGCTCCCTACTCACTGAACTATAGGTGCTGAGCCCATTCTACATTTTTTATTCAAGAATAATTCTGCTTTTGGGCGGTACCTGTGGCTCAGTGAGTAGGGCGCCGGCCCCATATATTGAGGGTGACGGGTTCAAACCCAGCTAAGGCCAAACTGCAACAAAAAATAGCTGGGTGTTATGGCAGGCACCTGTAGTCCCAGCTACTTGGGAGGCTGAGGCAAGAGAATCACCTAAGCCCAAGAGCTGGAGGTTGCTGTGATCTGTGATGCCATGGAACTCTACCTAGGGCAACAAAGCGAGACTCAATGTCTCTTAAAAAAAAAAAAAAAATAATAATTCTGCTTTTTTTCTTAGTTTACCTGTTAGGTTCTTAAGTGTTATGAAAACTATGAATTCACTTTTTCTGAAGTGGAGATTATAGGTACAAATTGATTTGGGCAAAAGTACTGGTAAGATCATTTGCTCTGTGGAAATGTGTTCTCAGAGGCGTGTTTCTGTCCTGTGTTCTGAATGTGTGTGCCATCTTTGTCTGCAAAGACTTTTTGTTATTAAAGGGCTAATGGCAATTGTATGGAATTGTCAAAATCGGTTCAAGAGTTCTTAGAAATAAGATACTTTTCTAAACTCACTCTCTCTATATATATATAAAACCCCCTTTACCTCAGAATTAATGGTATATCTGTGGTCTTTTCCTGACTTTATCATGCTTAGTTTCCATATAGTCTTTCCTTGTATCTGGTCTTCTTGTCTGTTATTGAGCATTATAGTATTTGAATTAAAGAACCATTATCTAGAGATTCATTTGTTGCTGATAAACATTTCAGATTGTTTCTGACATTTTATTTGAAAAACACTGATTCAGACATCTCAACACAGTGATTTTTATTCTTTTGAATGTTTCCTCAGGATAGATTTTCAGGAGTCAGGTTATTAGGTCAAAGGGTACGAACATTTTTATGACTGATAATTCCGCCAGATTGTTTGACAGAGGGTGAGCCAGTTCATAATGATGTTAGCTATACCAGTGTTCCTGCTTGCCCTCATCTTAGTGCTAGCATTATTTTTTCTTCTTGCTCTATTAGTAGGAACTAAAAGAGCCCTCTGTTATTGTACTTTATTTTGCTTTTCTTTTCATTGCTACTGAGTGAAAACATTTCCCTGCATAAATGTTGTTTTACTTGTGTGAATACTGCCCAAGTCTGAAGTCTTCATTAGCACTTAAATGTGGAAAGATAAAGATCTATCTGCCCAAAGTCCTTTACCTAAATGGGCTAAACCATGGGTCAGTAAATTTCTTCAATAAAGGGCCAGATAGTAAATATTTTTGGCTTTGCAGCCATTGCAGTGTAAAAGGTGATAGAAAGGAATATGCAAGTGAATTTGAGCATGGTTGTTTTCCCATAAAACTATATTTGGGGGTATTTGAAATTGTGTTACATATTATGTTCATGTGTTATGAAATATTATTCTTTGTTTCAAGTTTTTCAATCATTTGAAGAATTTTAAAAAGTCATTCTTAGTTCAAGGGCCAAGCAGAAATGGTGAGGGGGATCCCACTTGGCTGTGGTGAGGGGCCATGCTTTGCTGAATTCTGGTCTAACCAAGACCCACACATGGAATAAAGTGTGTGCTGAGGTGGTGGGACCCCTCCCATCCTGCGGAGAGTGGGAGGACAGTACCTTCCTGCCTGTCCACTTGCCTGCAGAAACCCTTGTATTCTGTTTTGTGACAGAGAATAAGACCAAGAGGGCTTTCAGAAGCCATTTATTTTTATTATTTATTTTTATTTTTTGCTTACTAACCACTATACTAACGAGGAATTTCAGAAGCCATTTAATCCAACGTCTTTATTTTCCAGCTGAGGAAGTGCAGTGCCAAGAGGTGACTTGGCACATAGGCGAGTCAGAACCAGGGCTGGGACACTGTTCTCATCTTCTTTTCTAGTTTAATGAAATATGCCACCCTCGCTCTACCATCCCACTGATAGAATTAATCACACTCTACAATGTAACTCCTTTTTTTTTGAGACAGAGTCTCAAGCTGTTGCCCTTGGTAGAGTGCTGTGGCATCCCAGCTCACAGCAACCTCCAACTCTTGGGCTTAAGCGATTCTCTTGCCCCAGCCTCCCAACTAGCTGGGACTATAGGTGCCTGCCACAAAGCCCAGCTATTTGTTTATTTATTTATTTGTTGTAGTTGTCATTGTTGTTTTAGCTGGCCCTGGCCAGGTTTTAACCCCACAGCCCCCAGGTATGTGGCCTGCACCCCACCCACTGAGCTATGAGTGCCACCATAAAATGTAACTATTAAAACCCACATTTTATAATTGTTAGACTCATTGAATGTTCTACTCTTCAGATCTGTATATTTTATTGCCATGTAAATTATTCTTCAACTTAAAAAAAAAAAGCACCTCATTTTATCTGGGAAGTTAGACAGCAGGGCTTGTCTCCTCATATTGACACATTAGTTGAGTGGTTAGTTCATTGGATGACTTGAAAAACAGGGATAAGTGGCACAGAGCAGGGTAGGTCTTAAATGGGGTGCTTTGAAGAGGAAGAAATCTAGAATGAGCAGTGACCAGTGATGGAGGAGTCAGGCTTGGGTGAGAGGGGACCCAGGGGAACACTGAAGAGCTAAGTTATTAGAGGGTTTTAAGAGTCTTCAAGAAATGGGAACATAATTAAGCACGAAGAAATTCAGACCTGATTCAGAGCTCATTCAGGGTCCAGTAGCCAACTTGTTTGATTGTATCTCCAAAATATTATAGACCTTGGCCTTAACTTGTATTGTTAAGTCTAAGGCTTGTTGCTACTACATCAAGAAAGGAAGAAAGTCTTTGTTTTCATGTTAGACATAGTTTTTAAACCAAATTGTTGCCTGCTACAAAGAATTTGTTTTTCAGACTGTTCACTTACATGTTTGAATACTATTCAATCTGGTGTATGTGCCTTAAGTAGGGATGCTGGCATCACCCTAGTTTAAAGTCCCTGAATTCTTGTTGCTTTCCAAACCAACAATCAGATAGTTAGAATCTGGGGAATATACAGGGTGTAAGAGTGCAGAGGAGACATAGGAGGGAAAGGACCACCCACGCGCACATGCATGGTTACAATGAGATAGATGCCGTCTCACTCTCTTCAGGAATTATCAGAGGAGCCCAGGGCAGTGTAGTTCATACAACTGGAGGTGAGCATGTGGTGATCTCCTGGCAGAGGTCTGTGAAGCTGGCCCTCAGCCTCAAGGCAGATGACATGGGGACAGTGAGACTTGATGCAGGCAGATGACAGTTGGCAGAAGAGGCCAAGGAGAGTTTATTAGGGTGATGTTGGTAGGAGTGTGTCATGGGTCTGAGATGTCTGCACATGGCAGATAGAGATTGACTACTGCTTTAGGAAAGGCTTCATTCCTTTCTAGGACCTTCTCTGCATTTCCTTATATTAAGTAGTAAAACTTGACTAAAATGACTGATACTACTTCACTGTAAAAGAGAAAGGTTTTTGTTTGGAAAGAATGAGACAACTGCCATTAGTTAGGGATTGAGTGAGTCCCCAGTGTTAAGGGTCTGGGGATAAGTCAGGGCATTGGAAATGCAGCGTGGTTAAACTGAAAGAAATGGGGGAACTGAAAAGAAATGGGGAGTAGGTAGGACACAATTTCAGGGGCTAGAAAAATGGCTTTTGCTTTCTTACCTCTTGTCAAAGCATTGACAGTGAAAAACAGCTTCTAGTTGCTAGTATAATTTACATTGTTGAGAAGATTTTTTAAAAAACACCACCACAGAGAAGACCTTGGCTGGGTCAATGAGCTGATTTACAAAACAGTTTAAAAGTGGCCATAGGGACTTAAGGACCCTGAGAGTCCATGCCATGGCACTTTGTCATTATGCTGGGACACAAATTCAAAGGGAACATGGTGTGGCCTCATGAGAGCAGTATGGCAGTTGGTGAGCCTCCTGTGGGTCCCCAGATCCCAGGTCCATGCCACAGGGTAGAACTTTTGTGGTTGCTTCTTGCTTTTTACTGGGAAAACAATTTCCTGAAGTGTATTTTTCCTTTTTTTCTTTGTTTTGGCTGGGGCTGGGTTTGAACCTGCCACCTCTGGCATATTGGGCCAGCGCCCCATTCCTTTGAGCCACAGGCGCCGCCCCTGAAGTGTATTTTTTAATATGGAGGCTCATAGGCCTGGGACATGGATAGCTCTCCTAGTGCTCTGTCCTAAGCACTTCACCAACAAGAACTAGTAGAGTGTTAAGAGCCCAGTCCCAGGAGCCGCTGCCCACCAGAGGCTGTCAGTCCACAGCTGTATGTAGTTGCTTGTCCTTGCCACCCCTCTGTTTCTGTGTCGGATATACGGGGATAAGAGGAGCTACTGAGCCTGTGTGGTGGTGGACACCTGTAGTCCAGCTCCTTAGGGTGCTGAAGCAGGAGGATCGCTTAAGTGCAGGGGTTCAAGTCCAGCCGTGGCAACATAGCGGGACCCTGTCTCTAAAAAAGTGAAAAATAGGCTGGACGTGGTGGCTCATGCTTGTAATCCTACCACTCTTTGAGGCTGAGGTGGGTAGATTGCTTGAGCTAACAGGTTTGTGACCAGCCTGAGCCTGAGCTTGAGTGAGACACTGTCTTTAAAATAGCCGGGTGTTGTGATGGGCGCCTGTAGTCCCAACTACCTGGGAGGCTGAGACAAGGAGAATTGCTTGAGCCCAAGAGTTTGAGGTTGCTGTGAGCTGTGATGCCAGGGCACTACTAAGGGCGAAAGTGAGACTCTGTCTCAGAAAGAAGAAAAAAAAAAAAAGAAAAGAAAAGAAAAATAAAGAAGAACACTTACCTTAGGGTGTTTGCGAGGGTTAAGTAAGTTATGTAAGTGGGCCCTGAGAGGAGTGCCTGGCACAGAGAAGGCAGTGTTCAAGCATGACTGTTGTGACAGTATTGACATGCTGTCCTCTCAAAGCTTGGGACAGGTCAGTTAGTGACCTGGCACTAAGAACAGGGTCTCCTGAGGAGAATGAGAGGGGAGAAGACTGGCTGAGGGAGAGGGGAGGAGGCATCCCCTTTGTCTGGCAGGTTCTCTCCCCACCTCTGTTTGTAGTTTCTTGCTCCCCTTCTGCCAACGTGACTCTCAGAAGAACACATAACATCTGAGAAGGGATGCTAAAAACGGCTTAAGAAATAGGACAAAAAGAGAGATGAAAGCAATGAAAAAGAATGTAACCTATAATGCAGGGTTAAAAGCATTTTTAACTTAGACGTTTTGTACTATAACATTGAGATGATAGCAGATTATGAAAATAAAATTAGATTCTGGAAAGACTTTGGGAGAAATGATACACTGAAATCCATAAGTAAGAAATAAAGCAGAAAGCTCATGGATGGCCCTGACTCTACTTACTGAGCACCATTAATGAAGACATCACCTGGGTTGTTTCATTTGTTTCTCCCTGCACTCTGAGGTCCCAGCCATTATTTTTGGATACAGAAAAGGAATTTGACCCAAGTTAAGGTACTTGTCCAAATCATTTGTTAGGAAGACATTGAGCTGACTCTTGACCACCTCACTATACCAAATGGCTGGACCTTAATCAAAAAGGGAACATAAAAACCCAAGTAGCTCCCAGAGTGGAAAGTCATCATTGCCAAGAGGCCCTAGACAATGTTCTGGTGGGGGCCTACTGCGGCCCTAAAGGAACCCCCCTCGTGAGACAAAGACACTAAGGACCTAATTAGCCTCACCCCCGAAGTTAACATTAAAAGACCCTAACTCACTGAAGTCTTCTGGGCTAGCTGTGAAATTTGCCCACCCCCCTAAGGCTCCATATAAGAGGGCTTTCTTACTGGCCCTAGGAGCAGACTTCATCTTAGCATTTCCCAGGCAGGTTCCTGTCCCTTTAAATAAATCTGACTTAAACTTCTCTGCTCCTAGGTCCCTTGGCGTCACCTCTTACACCTTTCAGGTTCCAGAGGGTTCTGAAGTGAAGTGAAGAGCACAAGACCCCATCCATGGGTTCAGACTGGGGAAGGATACCTGTATTGAGTCAGCGTTGAACTGAGCAGCTAGGCTAGGAGGGCTGGGCAGCAAATGTGAACAGCCAGGTGTGGGAATGCCCAGCCTTAGCTCCGCTGACCCCAGGGTTAGCAAGGTGTGGTGGGGCTTGTGCCCCATGTAAGGAGGGACTGCTACAGCTGATAGTTGCTTGAAGAACTGTGGATTCACTGCTGCCATACTTTCAAAATTTCAAGACAATCTGCAAATCTGGAGTTTGATGTGAAATTTCCTTATTTTTAAAAAACGTTGGCAAGTTATTTAAATTTTTAAAAATATTGTGTGTACACCAATACTGTGCAAGCCAGGTATACCAAATATCTGCTCCTGGGGAAGCCTCTTAGGGTCTTTGAGATAAACTTGAGAAGGTTATAGAATGGGTGGTGACAGTTTCTGGGTGACAGCTTCCCAGGGAATGAATGTAAGTGAAGAAGGGTGGGTATAGGTTTGGGAAGGGGTCCTCAGTTGAGGACAAGGAGCAGGTAAGTGGCACAAGGGGAATGTCTGGAGGAGCAGAGGTCAGAGAAGGCAAAGAGAGTGTCACTCAGGTGGCAACTGTAGACAGACCTGCTGGATTTTAGAGAGCAATTCTGTAAAATCACAGAAACTACAGCTAGGTTACAAAGGACGGGAGTGTGACATTTGATTGAAAGTTCCAACAAGAGGGCATGGAGACAAGAGTGCAGCTGTATACTTTCAGTTTTTATTTTAAAAATACACATAATGTAAAATTTTCCTTTTTATGTTTTTGGAGGAGACAGTGTCTCTTACTCTGTTGTTTAGGCTGGTTTTGAACTCCTAGCTTCAAATGATCCTCTTGCCTTGGCCTCCCAAAGTGGTGGAATTATAGGTGTGAGCCACTGTTCCTGGCCAAAATTCACCACATTAACCATTTCTAAGTGTATAGTTGAATAGTGTTAAATACATTCACATCATTATGCAGCCAATCCCCAGAACTCTTCTCATCTTTGAAAACTGAAACTATACTCATTATACAACAACTCCCCATTCCCCCGAGCCCTGGCACCCACCCTTGTACTTTCTGTCTTCATGAGTCTTAGTGCTCTAGATATCTCCCATAAGTGCAATCACTCAGCATTTATCCTTTAGCAAATGGCTTATTTTACTTAACATATTGTCTTTAAGATTCATCCATGTTGACATGTCACAGGTTTTTCCTTCATTTTTATGGGACAGTAATATGTCCTTGTGTGGATATACCACATATTATTAATCCTTTTATCCCTCAGTGGACATTTTGAATTGCTTCTGCTTTTTAACTTGTATTGGTTTTTAGGGGTAAACATTAGTTCTAAAAAGGAGAAAGAGGGTGGCACCTGTGGCTCAGTGGGTAGGGCGCTGGCCCCATATGCCCAGGGTGGCGGGTTCAAACCCAGACACGACTAAACTGCAACAAGAAAATAGCCGGGTCTTGTGGCAGGCGCCTGTAGTCCCAGCTACTCGGGAGGCTGAGGCAAGAGAATGGCCTAAGCCCAGGAGTAGGAGGTTGATGTGAGCTGTGATGCAACAGCACTCTACCAAGGGCGATAAAATGAAACTCTGTCTCTTAAAAAAAAGAAAGAGAAAGAAATGTTCAGTTGCTAGGATCATTCACAAGAGGGTGGGGGGTGGGAAGGACCATCAAAGGTGTAAAAATACAGAATACATGAGAGAATCTTTTAGAGAAAGAGATGGCATCATTTGGGAAAGTGTTTTTGTTTCTTTCCTTTTTTTTTTTTTTTTGAGATAGAGCCTCAAGCTGTTGCCCTGGGTAGGGTGTTATGGCATCACAGCTCACAGTGACCTCTAACTCCTGTGCTTAAGCGATTCTCTTGCCTCAACCTTTCAAGTAGCTGGAACCATAGGCGCCTGCCACAACGCCCGGCCATTTTTTGGTTGTAGTTGTCATTGTTGTTGGGCAGGCCTGGCCTGGATTTGAACCCACTAGCCCTGGTGTATGTGGCTGGCGCCTTAGTTGCTTGAGCTACAGGCTCTGCCAGTGTTACACTCTGTTTTCTTGCTGTCTCCATTGGGAGTATTTTATGGGTCCTAGTATAACACTTCTTTTCTTGCTACTCTCTAAAGCTTTGCTAACATTTACTTCTTAAATGAGCATTAAGCTTAGATGCAATTAATCTTTTTGGCATTTTATTTTGTTTCCAAAAAGAGGGCAGAAAGAAAGACAGTCATTTCATTGTTGAGATTTTCCCTGGTGCTTAGGATCACTGCGTGGCACGTGTGCTAAATAAATCCACCCGAGGAATGCTCCTAACAGTAAGGTGTATCTCCTTCTTAGTCTCTTACTTAACTTCTAGGTATATTTTGCATTAGACAGCACTTGACATTTTGTCTTGTCATTGATGTCCTTCTCACTTTTAGTGACAGTGTGGATCAGTGGTTTCTAACTGGGTATGCATGTCAGAGTAACTTTTGGTTCATTTTTAAAACTCTCATGCCCTCCTGAGAATAATCAAATCTGAATCCCTGGTGCTGGGGTACTGGGGCCCTGGAATGAGCATTCTTAATTTGATTTTTTTTTTTTTTTTCATGGTATTTTTGTTTTTAACAAAGAGAAATTTTATTAAGGAAAAACAAAGAGAAAGTTCAGATTACTTCCAAAGAGAGTCGGAAGTTGGTCCCTTTCATGAAGGAGCAGAGGTGATAGAGGCCCAGGGTATTCTTTTCTTTTTTTTTTTTTTTTTTTTTTTTGAGGCAGTCTCACTATGTTGCATTCAGTAGGGTGCTGTAGCATCACAGCTCACAACAATCTCAAACTCTTAGGCTTAAGTGATTCTCTTACCTCAGCCTCCCGAGCAGCTGGTACCATAGGTGCCCACCACAACGCCTGGCTAAGCCCAGAGTATTTTTAAATAGAATTTAACTTGCAGGATTTGGAACTAAGTCTCAGCATAGAGTTTTAAAGGAAATTTTAGTTTTTTCTCACAAATGCAGCAATGAATTAATTTTGTAAATTCTTTTTTTCTTTTTCTTTTTTCTTTCTTTTCTTTTCTTTTTTTTTGAGACAGAGTCTGAAGATGTCATCCTGGGTAGAGTGCTGTGGCATTATAGTTCACAGCAACCTTCAACTCTTGGGCTCAAGCGATCCTCTTGGCTCAGTTTTTTTTCCTTTTCTGTTTTTAGTAGAGATGGGGTGTCTATCTTGCTCAGGCTGGTCTCAAATGCTGGGAATCCACCTGCCTTGGTCTCCCAGAGTGCTAGGATTACAGGTGTGAGCCACCGTGCCCGGCCTATAAATTCATTCTTGATAGATTTGTAAGTAATCAAGAAAGATTTTGAATGTGAATATTTCCAAAGTTCTGAAAACATGTTTCCTCTTATACCGTATCCATCACACACACACACACACACACACACACACACACACACACACACACACACAGCCTGTATTTTATTCTTTCAACATGTCTTTGAGTACCTGCTTATGTGCTGGGCACTGATCCCAACATATGAGGTGGTGGGTCCCTGTGTTTGTTACATTCTAGTGCTTGTGTCCTAGATCCATTCTTCCTGTTTGGATTTCTTTGTCTGGGGGTAACAATAGAAATCACTTACATGTTTTACTTACTGTTCTGAGTGTTTCACACATTTTGATTTACTTAATTCTCACAGTAACCCTATAAAGTAGGGACCTTTATAATCCTCAGTTTACAGATAAGGAAACTCAGGTAGAGAGGTTAAATAATTGTCTCAAGGCATATATCCATTAAATGGTGGCACGGAATTTAAAGCCAGGCAGTCTGGCTTCAGAGTCACTATGTTCCCCTCTTCCTGTCACCTCTGAGATATCTTAGCAAACACAAAGTCTGCCTTAAGCCAGGCTGCCATCATAAACCATGCTGTTTCAAAAGTTACCACAATATCCTGTGGTAATATCTTTATTACTCAAAGGTATAATTCTTTATATCCTAATTTGGAGACTTATGCCATTTTTCTCACCCATCTCTGGTAATGTTGGCAGCCTCTATTACTGGATTTTCTAAGTCATCTGGTATAATGAAGGAGACACATTTTAGACTATTGGAGAAAAAGATCAATGTCAACATTAGAAGTCATAGGAGACTTAGAATCTTCTCAGAGTTACATCCAGATCTTTCAACTTCTTTTCTCTGTAACTGCCTGATGCTTCCATGTTTTCCAGTGGTATATTATTGTGTTTTATTTCTTATTTTTCTTTCAGATTTTATGGATCGATAGTTTTAGTACAAAGGCAGTTCTGAGTGATCCCCTTCTAAGTGATAAGTTGGAATTTTCTCAAAGGAGCTCCTTCCCCCACTATTTCTCCTTTTACTAAAACACATACTTTAAATATTTTCTATTGGCTGGAAGCAGTGGCTCATACCTGTAGTCCCAGTGTTTTGGGAAGTAGAAGTGGGAGGATGACTTGAGGCCAGGAGTTTGAGACCTGCCCAGGCAATATAGTGAGACCTCATATATATATATTTTTTCTTTTTAAAATTAAATCGTAGCTGTGTACATTAATGCAATCATAGGGTACAATGTGCTGGTTTTATACACAATTTGAAATATTTTCATCAAACTAGTTAACAGCCTCCATGTCTTTTTCTTAGTTATTGTGTTAAGACATTTATTCTGAATTTAGCAAATTTCACATGTACCCTTGTAAGATGCTCTGTAGCTGTGTTCCCACCAATTATCCTCCCTCTGCCCATCCTCCCCCCTCCCCTCTCCTCTACCTCCCCTTTCCCCATATTCTTTGTTGAGACCTTACCTTTACAAAAAATTAAAAAGAAAACACCAGCTGGGCATAGTGGTGTGTCCCTGTAGTTTCAGCTGTTCTGGAGGATGAGGCAGACAGATTGCTTGAGCCTAGGAGTTTGAGCTATGATAGTGCCACTGTATTCTACCCTGGGTGACAAAGTAGAACAGTATCTCAAAAAAAAAAAAAAAAAAAAAAAAAACCTCCCCCCCCAAAACAGGAGGGATGTGGTGGCTCACACCCTTAATCCTAGCAGTCAGGGAGGGAGAGGTGGGTGGATGCTTTGAGCTTAGAAGTTCAAGAGCAGTCTGAGTAAGAGCAAGACCTTGTCTCTACTAAAAATAGAAAGACTAGGCAGGTGTCATGACGAGCACCTGTAGTCCCAGCTACTCAGAAGGCTCAGGCAAGATCACTTGAGTCTAAAAATTTGAGGTTGTGAGCTATAATGCCACAGTACTCTACCCAGGTCGACAGAGTACGAGTCTGTCTCCAAAAAAAAAAAAAAAAAAAAGGCAAAATATCCCACCATCATTCATATCATCACCAGGGAACTTAATCTATATGGACAGAATTGAAAATAACAAGTTCAGTTGTGATTTTGATCCTACAGAATCATATGAGAATACATATGATACTTGTTTGCTTGATCTGGTCCTTGGTTGAAACATCCTGTTCCAGCTTGATTTCTTTGAGATTCTGATAATCTGTTACCTGCTGAACTAAGCATGGTTCTCTCGCAGTTCTGTTAGGGTTTAAGAATGACTTTTCAGCACTAATATCTCCCCACCCCTTGTCTGTGTTTTGGGTGCTCGGGCTGTAACTGCTACCGTGCTGGAACTCACTCAGTCCTTGGGCCATCCTCCTTCTCCCCATGCTCCAGTTGGGCGTCCTTGGGAGGTATTGGGTGATAGATCAGAGTCCTCCTCACCTGATGCTGCCTACAGTCATTGAGCTCATCTTCAGATAGGTTATGTGCAGGGTGCTGCTGGAGCCACAGCTCCACAGATTATTCCTGGCAACACATTCCTGGTGAAGAACAGCTGGTGTCCTGCCATTTAATTCACTAGTCTTCTAGTCTTGATGCTCCGTTTATTTTCAATTGTTTGTTATTAAATAATACAGCATGCATATCATTGCGGTTAAGTCTATCTTTATGTCATGACTTTTTTCTGGGATCAATTCTTAGAAATCAAATTGTAGGGTCAAGAGATAGGTACTTTTTTGAGACAGAGGCTTAAGCTGTCACCCTGGCTAGAGTGCTGTGGTGTCACAGCTCATAGCAACCTCCAACTTCTGGGCTGAAGCAATTCTCCTGCCTCCGCCTCCCAAATAGCTGGGACTATAGGTGCATGCCACAACGCCCGGCTAGTTTTTGGTTGCAGCTGTCGTTGTTTGGTGGGCCTGGGCTGGATTTGAACCTGCCAGCTCAGGAGTATGTGGCTGGTGCCTTAGCTGCTTGAGCCACAGGTGCCGAGCCTTTTTATTTTTTTTTGAGACAAAGGTCTGATTATCTTGCTCAGGCTAGTTTCAAACTTCTAAGCTCCAGCTTTAGTGTCATAAGTAACTAGGACTACAGGTGCTGTCCACCACGCCCCATGAAGGATAGATACATCTTGAATGTGGCCAGTACCATGTGAAAATACAGATGCATCTGGTGAAATGGAGAAGGCATTAGGCTCAGGAATGGACTGTGCTGCTTAGCAAGGCAGGGCTCTGGGCAGATCCCTTCTCTGCCCTTAGTTTTGTTTTCTTCTGTAAGATGAGCCTCAAGAATCTGTACCGAAGCTGTGGTACAGACATAATTGTCTGAGCCCTGCAGGCAAGTATATAGGAGGGCTGACCTGCCAGATTCCATGACAGACTTGGATAACTACCAGCTGCCATTTGTGCAGCAGTGATGGCTTACTTGATAATTGCTTTAGGATTTCAAAGAAGCTATTACTGTCCACTACAAGAAGAAAATCTATTTTTCTATCAAGATTCTAGTTCAGTTTTAGGCCTCTGAAAGAGATCTAAGAGGCATCCTCTACACACGTGCCATGGATGTGCTTCTAAAGCTCATAACACAAGTACTAATGTCACTCTTGTATCTTTACAGGGAAAATTTATGGTGATGTTCCCTTTATAGAAGAAAGACACAGACATCGGTATGAGGTACGGCTTTCATGCTAAATTACTGTAGAACATGGGTGTTTCATGTGAGGAACCCCAGTGATTATAAGCAAGCCTTCTGGAAAAGGTGTCCAGCCAGGTGGCATGCATATGGCTCAGGGAAGGTGGGCCACATTTCCTGCGGTCTCCTTCTTCCTGAGGAGACAGGGGTTGGGGGAGAGGAGAATCTTTGTTCTTTTTGTCTGTCTAAAGGTAAAAATTTTAATTACCTGAAAATGAGAATATCAGGGTTCTGTGTTACTCTTAACTACTGTCTCCTTCTGCATTCCTTATCTTTAGTCTCTGCCCTTTATCTTCCCAGGTTTGGGAAAGGGGGCACTTGAATCTCCTGAGAAGGAGCCCCAAGTACTTCATGGGGTAGAGAAGCATTCCTGGGTATCACGCGGTCTATTCTTGGCGTGGACACTATTTTGGAAGTTTAAATTGAGCTTAAGGCCCAGTGTCATGTGATGAAGAGGAGATAACTGTTGAGATTGCCACATGAGAAGTATTGATTTCCAGAAATGCAGACTGCCTGTACCAGTATTAATTAGTGTGTCAATTATGATGCTTTTGCCTGTGACGAATAGAAATTCTTGCCTGTTATCACTCAAACCAGACTACACAATAGGAAAATTTGTTATGTCAGACAACAGGTAGCCCATAGGGTGTGCAGGCGCCAAGCGTGGTACAACCAGGACTCCTATTTTGTTTCTGATTCTCTTGGCTCTATCCTTTTCTGAGTGTCTGCTTTGCCCTCTGGCTGGTCTTCCCTCATATTTACAAGATGGCTGTCAGCAGCCACTGGGACAACGTGCATCTCTCCTAGACAGGGAACTCAACATGGATTACCTGTTCACCTATGAACTAGTAAGCATTGCTGGAAAATGTTGAACATCAGCACGCTTAAACCTGGGTTCTTAGAAAACTCATCTGCCTAGAGCAGTGGTTCTCAACCTTCCTAATGCCGTGACCCTTTAATGCAGTTCCTCATGTTGTGGTGACCCCCAACCATAAAATTATTTTCGTTGCTACTTCATCATTGTAATTTTGGTATTGTTATGAATCGTAATGTAAATAACTGATATGCAGGATGGTCTTAGGTGACCCCTGTGAAAGGTTCTTTCGACCCCCAAAAGGGTTGCGACCACAGGTTGAGAACCGCTGGCCTTGAGGGATAGGTTATTATGCTTGGTTTAGGCCAGTTAGGACCAAATTCTTATGTGGGACACATAGCATCTCATGGACCATGTGGGGCTAGAGTGGATACTGGAATAAGCCCAGGGCTCTGTCCTGAAGGGGGACCTGTGGGAATCAATGCTGGGTGTGGTGTGAATAACATCACTAAGATCAAGGAACATGATTTGGTGAGCGTAACTCATTTTTGCTCTTATTGCCATTGGGAACTGGCCCAAGTGATGGGATAGAAACTATTGAGCTACTTTGCCAAAGTGGTGAGAAGGTGTAAGAACTGCTATGTACACATTAGTTTGGCCATTCATTCATTCACACCTATTTTGCATTTGGTATGCACCTGAGATGGAAGGGGAAATGACAGACATGGTCTCCCTCTTCTTAGGGAGTTCTTTTTTTTTTTTTTTTTTTTAATAGACCGAGTCTCATTCTATTGCCTTGGGTAGCGCTGTGGTGGTGTCAGCTTAGCTTACAGCAACCTCACTCTTAGACTCAAGCAATCCTTTTGCCTCAGCCTCCCGAGTAGCTGGGACTACAGGCGCCTGCCATAAAGCTTGGCTTTTTATTTTTAATAGAGAAAGGATCTCACTCTTGCTCAGGCTGATCTCAAACTCGTGAGCTCTAGCAATCCACCCTCCTGCTCCTAACAGAGAGTTAGGATTATAGGTATGAGCCATGGCACCCGGCAAGGGAGCTAATGTTCTAATTGGAGGGGACTACTAATAAACTAACATAATAATTTCAGATTAAATCATGTATTGGATAAGGGACTTGTATCTAGTATATATCTATCTAAACAATTCCTGGGCTCAAAGCAATACTCTTCCCTTAGCCTCCTGCATACTGGGTTTGAAAGTGTCCACTACCTATTGTGATTGTATATGGCAAAGCACTTTCAGTGATGGAGAAGCTGAAATGGAGATCCAAAGTTTGGGAAAGTGCTAGTGATGAGATGAGTGCAGGAAAGGGCTTGAGCCAAGTCATCAAGTTGTAATCTCTGTTTTTTTGTTAACAATAGAAAAATAGCTCCAAGCTTTTCTTTAGTTTTTTTACGCAACTACATGTGAAGAAAGCATTGGGGTTAGTCATAAGGGAAGTAAGATAATTTCAATCCTGAAGCAAATTTGTGATCTGGGGAGGGATGTGAAAGTAAACATAAATTGAGGGAAGAAGCAAATTCGGGGGTGGTTATACATAGTTTCAAGGTTTGTAGAATATCTTGGTCACAGTCTGATTTTTTGAGTCTTTGAGTGATTGAGGGTGGGTCTCCCAGATTTAGGTGCTGTGATTAGACTTTATATCTCAGGTTTATCATGAGTTTAAAATCGAATTCGGGCGTTGAATATAGTTAGAGGACCACTAAAATGGAAGACTCACTCAATTGATAAAGAACCTTTTCATCAGCTATTGTGCAGTGCATCCCAATGACACTTACTTTGTTCTTTTCTAGGTGAACCCTAATATGATCAACCAATTCGAGCATAGTGACTTACGTTTTGTAGGTCAGGATGTGGATGGGGAGAGGATGGAAATCTTTGAACTGGCAAGTAAGTGGACTCTTCACTTTGTAAAGCTTTGTGGTAAGCTGACATCTTTTTGTTGACTGCAGACTAATTGGTTCATGTTCTTCCTTTTCTGTGCTCCTTTGAAATAAGTTTGTAGCTACAAAGTGCATGAAAAAATCATACTGCTTATAATCTGAATCATTTGGGGACCTATTAGTCTGAGTCTACCATAAAATGGTATATTATTCGGATTTTACCATTTCTGCAAGCTTTTGTAAGCAGCATACTTCCTTACTGTACCCACCTCTTTGGGTTTTCTGCTATATACTAGTCTGGAGGGAGGTACTCTGGGAAAGGCAGAAAGCTCACTGTTGAGTGACATTCTGCTGGCCCACCTCCTTTGAGGATGAATGACCAACTACCTACCTTGCTGATGGACCGGTGTTGATTTCTTTTGTGTGGGGGATGTGGTTCCTATTGTTCATGCTTCATTGTGAAGCAAGTGTTACTCATTTCACTGCCTTTAGAGTTCTTCATTAGCTCAAACACAAGTGGGGCATGGTGGCTCACATCTGTAATCGTAGCACTTTGGGAGGCCGAGGTTGGAGGAACACTTGACCTGAGGAGCTGGAGACCATCCTGAGCAAGAGCAAGACCCCATTTCTACTAAAAAATAGAAAAATTAGCCTGGCATTGGGGTGGGTGCCTATAGTCTCAGTTCTCAGGAGGCTGAGACAGGAGGATGGCTTGAACCCAGGAGTTTGAGTTGCTGTAACCTATAGTGATGCCATGGCACTCTAGCCTGGGCAGTGGAGAATGGCTCAGCGCCTGTGGCTTAAGCGGCTAAGGCGTCAGCCACATACACCTGAGCTGGCGGGTGTGAATCCAGCTGGGCCCACCAAACAACAATGACGGCTGCAACCAAAAAAAAAAGAGCCGGGCATTGTGGCGGGTGCCTCTAGTCCCAGCTACTTGGGAGGCTGAGGCAGGAGAATTGCTTGAGTCCAGGAATTGGAGGTTGCTGTGAGCTTTGATGCCATGACACTCTACCCAGGGCGACAGCTTGAGGCTCTGTCTCAAAAAAAAAAAAACCATGAAGAACATAAGCAAAGGTATTAAGCTTCTATTGAGGAAGAATACTAAAAAAGTTGTTTGTGCCCAGGGTAGGACACCCCTGAGAAGACAGACACAAAGCATGCATCTATTACTGACAAGAAGGCAGTTCTCATTTACCTGTACAAGGATGCAGAAAACCGTGGTCACAGCTTTCTCAACTCCTTGCTTTGTCATTCTTGCCCAGGGGCTGGCAAACTGGCACACTGCCCATAGGCCAAATTGAGCCTGCTCACTGTGTTCATATGGATTATAAAGCAAGAATGTTTTTTACAATTTTCTGTGGTTGGAAAAAATGAAGTAATATCGATGATGTTGACAATTATATGAAATTCATATTTCAGTGTCCATAAATAAAATTTTGTTGGAACACAGTATAGGGAGTAGAAAGTTGTTACCTGTTACATTTTTCTTACCTGTTATAAAGGTCACAGCCGACACCCCCTTAACAAAAGTTTTACATGTCATGGGAATCTTCAGAAATGAAGACCCAGACACTTTTATGCTTAGGTCGATGAAGAATTGCCACCTGTGTGGCAGAGTGACTGGACATAAAAGATGTGACTTAATGTCAATAAATACTCTGAAGAGGGAAACCCAGCATGGCTGGTCAGTGTAGGTTCTTGTTGGCCTCTTTTTGTGGCACTCCCTCCCCACAGCCATGGGGCAGGATCCCTCTGGTATAAAGATCTTATGACCCTACTTTCAGGAAAGGGAGGGCAGAAATCTTTTCTCTGGCCAGCTTTTATACAGAGAGGCAGGGGAAGGTCAGAGTGGCTATCTTACCTCTGAGGCCTTCTCCTTACCTTCAGTTCAAAGTACTTTGGGGTGGTGTTTCCTGAGCCCCCACAACAGCCATGCTTGTTCACTTGTGTGCCATCCATGGTTGTGTAGCTGGGAAAGAGACCTGGTGACCCGAAGAGCCTCAAATACTTAATACTTGTTTGTTTGTTTGTTTGTTTCTTTCTTTTTTTAATTTATTTATTTTTATTGTTAAATCATAGCTGTGTACATTAGTGCAATCAAGGGGTACAATGTGCTGCTTTCATATACAGTCTGAAGTATTCTCATCAAACTGTTCAGTGTGGCCTTCATGGCATTTTCTTAGTTTCTGTATGTAGGCATTTGTATTCTGCATTTAGTAAGTTTCTCCTGTAGCCATTCCAAGATGCACCATAGATGTGGCCCCACCCATTACCCTCCTTCCACCAAAACCTCCCCCCTCCCTTCCTCTTCCTTGGCCCCTTCCCTATAGTCATGTGAAAGCTATAATTTAGCTTCATAGTAGGACTGAGTACATTGGATACTTTTTCTTCCATTCCTGGGATACTTTGCTAAGAATATGTTCCAGCTCCATCCATGTAAACATGGAAGAGGTAAAGTCTCCATCTTTCTTTAAGGCTGCATAGTATTCCATGGTATACATGTACCACAATTTGCTAGTCCATTCGTGGGTCAATGGGCACTTGGGCTTCTTCCATGACTTAGCAATTATGAATTGGGCTGCAATAAACA
>CAUYPK010061792.1:0-26843 GCA_963574355.1 Loris lydekkerianus
AGATTTCTGAGCCTCCCTGTTTGGACACTCTGACTGAATTACATCACCAGCTTTTCTGGGGCTCCAGCTTGCAGATGGCAGATGGTCTGACTTCTTGGTTTTTATCATCATGTGAACTGATCCCTGACAAATCTCTCCCCTTCCTCTCCCCCTCCCCCTCCGCTCCATGCCTCCCTCTTCCCTCATCAAACTCCCTCCCCATTTCTTCCTTCACTCCTTCATCCCTTCCTCTCCTGGCCCTCCTCCCTCCCTCCCTCCTTCCTCTGCTTTTTATTATTACCTGGCAAAGAATCTGAGCCTATCACTAGCCACATTTACAGCCACACACCTTGTTTCCTGGGTATCTGTCTGCCTCTCTGCTAAGCACTGCACGCCCAGGATGAGTGAGTCATTCCAAACAGGATTCCTTTGTAAACTCTTTTATTCCCCAGGATTTGCCCAAGCCTCTTGACTTGGCCATTTTAGCTTTGAAATTGCCTCTCTGTCACCTGTCTAGCCTAACCCTGCACCTGTCACTCAAGCCCACTGCTCTGGGAGTGGAGAACATCCGACCCATTCGCCTGTGTGCTGCCATAGCCCATCCTCGCTCTACAGAATCGCACCAACTCCTTCTGGAACTTGGCCTGGCCATCAACACACAGCTGAGCACTGCTTGTTTGTCTAGACATGCTCACCAGTCCCACTCTAAGATTCCTCTTTGCATAGAGCCTATGTGAGTCTTTTCTCCAAATTCTACTGTTTCCCCTCGTCTACACATTTACCTCTCTCTCTGCAACTTTAAGATCTTAGCACATCAACAATTACAGTGACAACCACCTACCATCGACACAGCTAACCCGTCTATGACATGGTCTTAAGTGTGTACTTCTTCACATAGCTTAAATCAGCAAAATCAATAGAATTAATTGTCCTCACAGCAAATTAGAGGACCAGAGCTGTCTTGTTCAAAAGATTCCACAGGTTGAGCGAGCATCATGGGTATACAACCCGGATCCACTGTACAGATCCACAATCCGGATCCACTCTCAGAAGCACCCACACTTGGTTGAAAGTTCTGTCCTCACCATCTTTTTTTTTTTTTTTTTGAGACAGAGCCTCAAGCTGTCTCCCTAGATTGAGTGCCATGGCATCACAGGTCACAGCAACCTCCAACTCCTGGGCTCAAGCAATTCTCCTGCCTCTGCCTCCCAAGTAGCTGGGACTACAGGTGCCTGCTACAATGCCAGGCTATTTTTTAGTTGCAGCTGTCGTTGTTTGGAGGGCCCCGGGCTGGCTTTGAACCTGCCAGCTCAGGTGTATGTGGCGGGCGCCTTAGCTGCTTGAGCCACAGGCACCGAGCCTGTCATCACCATCTTAAAACACATTGTAGTTTTTGAATTTTCATTTTGCCCCAAGACCTTGAAGATTATGTAGCCAGCCCTGTCTATAGATTCTAGGCATGAGATGACTGTCCTTGAGCTGGAAAACTAAAACTCTAGACGTGAATCGGCTCCCATGAGCTCAATGATTTGTTCTCAGCTCCAAGATGCTCAGAATTGCTAATCGGAATCTTTTTAAGTGTGTTAAACATAATTAATATTGACTGAGAGTAAAGAGGCTAACCACAGTGTCCCCAAGCACAAGTGTGTATAATGCCATGTGTCAGAGTGGAGGATGACTTCTCAGCACAGGGATAGTCTTCTAAAGGCTGTGAGTTTCATTGAAGAATTACTAAAAATGTTTCCAAAGTTGTACGATACCACTCCCGTGTGTTTGAGTTTTAAAATTAAGGAAACAACTTGGTCTTGGTGAAGGTGAGGATACTATACCCACCATTTTCTTATGGTAACTTTGATCTATAATTTTGCATGTTGCATCATGAAATTTATATTCGAGAAAAGGAAATCATAAGGAGAAGCATGCTGAGCTTTCAAAAACACCTTTTGAACCTTCAAAGGGATCGCCTTCTTTTTTAAAGCAACAGATGTGCCACTTACACATTCCACAGAATATTCATTTCCATGAATAAATGCATTTTATAATAAACCACAAAAGAGAACAAGCAGTTGGTTGAACACAAAGCTCAGGCTTAAACATATAGTCCACCTTCTTAAGTTAAAATAACATTTGCAGTTACATTGCTGTCTTCCTTTAGAATTGCCACAGACCTCCTCTATGATGATGCCAGCCTTTCTCATATTGTTTATTTTTACTGCAATTTAGAGTAACCTTAAAAAAAAAAAAAAAGTTCTACTTCAGTCAGAATAAACAGTCAATAATCCAAATTTCTATTCTACCCACTTGTATCCAATTTATTGCGAAGCTCACCTTGCAAGTTGACACCTGGAACTTTTGCTGGAACTGTTAGGCCACACCTTAAGTTCAGGAAGGCCAGCCACAGCAGAGGGAAATCTTTAGGGCAAATTGCAGGAAGATGGGTAAATAAGTAGATAGGTAGAAATCTCCAGGTACAGCTCTTAGGAAAATGCTTAGTATGTCTTTGTCTAATTCTCCTTAAACCCCACCACTAACTGAATTTGTTTAGAGAAGAAATGAGCCTTACACTGAGTTTGGTTTCACTTAAATAGACAAGCTGTACATTTAACAAAGGAAGGAGGAAAATGCCTTCCCACTAAAGTATATATCCCACTAAAATTAGAATAGAAATTTTGATTTAAATAGCATGTATGACTTAACTTAGAGCACTTTTTATTATAGGTATGTGTGTGTTCATACAGATTGCATAGACCCATCTGTTTTTTAACAATCACTGGGACCTATTTTTCCCAATATAGTTAGCCAAGATTCTGTTGGACTCATTGTTTTTTCAAACTAGCAGCCTGTCTTCAAAGGTTTTCCAGATTTGGTTAAGGAGAAGGCATGGAAGAATAAATGTAAATCTTTTTCTGAAATGCCCCTCTTGGAAAAGCAAGTTGACAACTCTAGCTAATATTAGGGAGGAATAAATATTTAAATTTGACAGCACTTTTGAGTCCTAAGCAGGACACCCTCCCAGACCATTGGTTATCAAGGACCAGGATGTGAGTGGGAATGCTACAGGGGGGTCTGGAGCCTCCTTTTATGATACAATAGCTTGCATCTTGTCTGAGAAGCTGCAGGAATTCACTTCAGGAATATTCAAAAGTGGGAAAACTCAGGAAATGCGCCCTTGATTAGCGCTGGGCCAAACCCATATTTCCACATGGGCAGGCTAAATTCTCAGAATGAGCTAGCGGGACTCTGTCAAGTCTCTCGTTTACCTGCATTCCTCCTCCTCGGGACTTAATTCCTTCTGTTCAGCTTTTGATTGCAGGATCCAGGTAATAATAAGAATGATCCTAAGAGGGAAAAGGAAATCGTGAAAGGGGGAGCCCAGGATACAGTTAAGAACAGAATGGATAAAGGTCACATCTGTATCTTTGGCAACGTGATGTCTGGGTAGAATGTGGTGTAGCACCCTGGCAATGTCCCCATCTGGCCCCTGACAGCCAATTCCATGACTTTACACATGGCAATTACTGCTTTTTGCCTAGGGCCTGAGATCCCACTACTCCAGTTTTCACAAAACAACGTCACCTGCATTTACAATATTCACCTTTCTTTCATCGGCTTGCAAGTTAGACCCCACATTTGGGGATAGTTTTAGCATACTATACAGTTTTCCCTTTCAAAGAGATTATACGAATTTTGTTGCAGTCTGTACAGTTTAAGGGTATCCTATTTATTAATCACCTCGATGTTTACTAAGACTTCACAGCATCAGAAACTACTTTTGCACACTGAAATCTATGTTAATGATATTTATAATGGTTCCTGCAAAATACATGAAGAATTGTCGCATGCTATGATTTCAAACTTCTACTACTTCTAAAGAATGTATCTCTACTGCCCTTTGCCTCCCCCCCTCCAGGGTCCCCGTCAATCAGTGTTAAATTGGCTGCCTGTTCTGCATCAGTGTTCTGGGGTAAGCCAGCAGTGAAGGTTTATTTCTGCCGCATTCATTACTAAAATTAAAATAATTCCTAAAAAATCGAGTGTATCAGAGTGGGCATTTTCATGCAGCAAAGGCCCTGGTGATGTTCCACCCTGGCTGCTCTTCCTGCCCCAGGACCCCACCCTGGGAATGTGTCTGTTAGGGTCCGTGATGGCCTCTGTTATTTCAGGGTCTCGCTCAGCACAACAGCTGCTAGGCCAGGGAGGGCACTGGTTTTTTGACAAAGGATGTTTGATGCCAGTAAAACTAAACACTTGCCCTAATGACAAGGCAATTAACTAATTTTACCCTAATTCTAATGTTGGCAACACCACAACAAGCAACCACAAAGAATCGGGGCTCTTATGTGAGATTGTATATGTAAGCTGTAGATATTAAAAACATAAATGGTTAGAAAAAAGCTAATAGTCAAACATGGGAAGCTATTTAAAATATTAAAAGTAACTCATGTATTTCCGGTTCTTGATATGACCAAAATATTACTGGCTTGCCCCCCAAATAAGCATTTGGAGAAACATTAGGCAAATTAACAGAAACATAAATTTAACAAAATCTTAAAGGATATAACTTTTATCTTTCTGAATTCTGAGTGGCCTTCAGTTCATGTGAAATGCATAATATACTTTTCAGTAAATTTTCACTTAAAATTTTCTAAAATAAGACTTTTTAAGCTCATTTTCATCGAATTTCAAATAAACAATCATGTTTTTTTCTGATTTTCGTTTCTAAACATGAAAAGAAACGTACAGGTGCTCTTCAGAGTTACTGAAACGGTATTCTGTTGAAATTCTTAAGTGGGTCTTTCTTCTCTGCTGTTTTCAAGCCCTTGGAAATTCACATTGAGCCCTGTAAATACCAACAGATTTGGAGAAAAGCTTCTGAAAAGTAGAACAAGCAGCTTTTAACAGGAGACAGCGCCACACCCTGGCCACATACATAAAATGTGAAGGAAGGACAAAACCCTGCATCTGTGAAAATCTGACTTTAGGAATGAATTGTCCACTCCAGGGTGTATCTCTGCCTGGGGTAATCATGCCATGTCCTCACTTACAACAGCTGGATTAATCCCAGTGTAGATTGAAACATAGGAAGGGTTTCCTATGTCCCTGCCACTGACCTAAATTAGGGAAATCAACGTAACAGTCTTCAAACGAGTTTTATTATTATTATTATTTTGAACTTTCCAATACTTGTCAAATTATTTCCTGTAGAATTACATGACAGGCCTGGCCCCTATATAGCTCAGCGGCTAGGGTGCCAGCCACCTACACCAGAGCTGGCAAGTGCAAATCCAGCCCAGGCCTGCCAAACAATAATGACAACTACAACCAAACAATAGCCAGGTGTTGGGGCAGGTGCCTGTAGTCCCAGCTACTTGGGAGGCTGAGGCAAGAGAATCACTTAAGCCCAAGAGTTTGAAATTGCTATGAGCTGTGACGCCACAGCACTCTAGCGAGTCTACCAAGGGTGACATAGTGAGACTCAGACTCAGAAAAAAAGAATTACATGACAAAAATGGACTATGAGTTGTATTTGTGGAGGCTTTTATGAAGAACAACTTTTCTGCAGCTCGTGTATTGCTTGTGCGTTAGGATTTCATGAAACGAACATATGAACAATTTTGACAGCAGGGGAAATGAGTAGAGAAAGTTGACAGCTTTTATCCACCTCCCCTGGAGTGGACAATTTATTGGCCAGGACTGGGAACACATGTGTAGGTCCTCCCTCTGTAGTCTGCGGCCTCATTTTTTTTTTTCTTTATAATTTCTAAATTGTCATATTCTATTTAGAACTTCTGCTCAAGATGGCTGAAAGTAAAGTACAGTGGCTTACTAATAGCACAAGAGCTATCTGAAATTGTGAAGTCCAAGCCCATGTGTAGCTCATCAGGCCACACCCCTCTTCCCAGAATGCATTTGGTTGGCCTAATGCTGAGGCCCTAGTTGCACCTGCCAGCTGCCTTGGGGGATGGGGGGATACACTGGAACCTGTCTCCCGTGCCACACAGTTGATACCAGAGCCTGATGCAAAACAGAGTCTTAGGCAAAACATCTTCAAACACAAAGCTTAAGGTGACAATATTGGTTTAACCTCCAGAAAAACCTGAATTTGCCCAAGAAAGTAAGAACGGAAATCCTTAAGCCATTTTCTGAGATGATTAAACAAATCAGGGGCCAGATCAAAGATGAATCTAGCATTAGAAAAAAATATTTTTTAAAGAAAGCATAGAATGTATTAACTGCAAAAAAAGAGAGAAATTTTTTGAAGCATTTGGTTATATTAAAATTAAGGCATTGTTTACCAACGACATCTTAAGAAAGAAAAGGCTGGTTACAAAGGGGAAGAAAATATCTTCACAATAAATGCAACTGACAAAGGATTAGAATTAGGAATATGAAATTGATTCCCCAAAATCAGTAAAAGGAGCACAAATGGACAATGAGAAAAATGGGCAAAAGTTATGAACAGGCACGGACAGAAGAGGAAATATTATTTATAAAAGACACACGAAGACCTGTCCAGAATCATTGGCGATCAGAAAAAAACATACCTAAAATAACCCACCATCAACATTTTTTTGCATCCTCAGCTATAATTTAGAAGTCTGACCCTGCAGATTCAGAAATCTTGCAGTGCTAACTTCTTGGACAGCAGGTGGGTCCTCAGTAGTTTACACTTTGCTGGTGAGGTATCAGTTACTGCAATGACTGGAAAAGAGCCAGATGTTACTTCCAAAACACCAGCCACCCACATAGCTTGTTTCCATCTCTTGTACAACCCAACCAAGGCTTTTGTACATGTATCATCAAAGCCTTGGCCAAGCAGATAACAGAACAGCTTGCATTAGCTAGACTCTGAGTAGACCGCCCATCCATGGGAGATTCGGGTGTAAGCTCTGGTGTACCCGCATGATGAAATATTGTGTAGCTGTCAAAATTAATACATACATATGAAAGAAAAATCATAATAATGTAACAGCAAGTGAAAAACAATGCCAAAAGACTATATACGATAGGATATCCTCTTTACACAAATAATGAAAATAAAAATGTAAGTAATGTATGCAATAAATCTATATTAAAAAGGAAAGAAAGTAAAGTATTTGACATAGATTGCAGAATCATGGTAGGGAAAACAGGAGGATGGGTTTTTTGTGAAAGACTTAGGTTTCATGAGTGCCGAGGTATTTGCTGACATCCATTATAGTTTCAATAATAACTAAGTAAATAGTTCACTGAATAGGTGCAATGAGCTATATCTGGAAGGAAGGTGAACCTGTCACGCACCAGGAATTATGATTTATCTAACTTTGTGTTCCTGAAATTTAAAAATAGAATGAAGTCAAAATAGCAGTGTCAGATCTTACATGTTTGTTTCAGAAGCAATGTAGGGTCCCAAGATTCTGCAACAACATTAAATATATTATTTGTTGAAAGAATAAGTCAGATAGCAGGGGTTTTTTGTTTTTTCTGGATTCAAAGTCAGAGAAGAATACGGCTTAGTGATTGAATGTTATTCTTGGGAATAATTAAGAACTAAAAGGCAGTATTTGGGTCGCTGAAAAGTGTTGACCTTGAGGATGAAATAGCCTTAGACTTTGTGGGGCTGTCTGTAGCCCACAGTAAAATAATATTTCACTGTCAGAAAAAATTAGAAGGCAAGTGTCCAGAGCAGGGAATTGAGTCATGGGGAGAATGTGAGAGTGCCATGGTTTAAATGACCCACCCTCGGAGTCCACTGCAGAGAATCTGGTCTTCTGTGGGCCCCACTGTGCCTGCCCATCAAGAGGGAGCACCTCATTTTCAGCTCTCCCCCAGGACACATAAATGTGAGGATGAATAAGAGTCCTAACTGACTGGGGTGAGGGAGAGTACATGTGGTCATTGTAATGCCTTCAGATTTGAGATTCAACCAAAAGAATATTTTTCCCTACATTCAAATGGCATATTTGAGAAAAGTTCTGATATTTAATAAAAATGGCGGGAAACCTGTAGTTTGCTGATGTCAACACCATTGACGTCTTGGACAAGATTATTCTCCGTCTGCTCTAAATGTGTAGCTGTTATTGATTTCCATTCTGCCAAGATTTCTGAAAGATATTTTAGAAGCAGTTCTAGAACCATCGTCTCACACTTTACAGTTACAGGGACTGTATTGATTTATTTTCTTCATGCTGCATGGCTAGTCTAGCAACTATGAAATTTCAGTGAAAAAAATTTTGGGTCCACAAAAAAAGTCATAAAACCGGAGACATGAAAATGTTGGTAGACAATCGTTAGCCAGACTTCCAAGACCAGCACACCCCCCACCGTGACCGACTAGGAATGAATGAAATAAAGTGCAGGGGACCTTTTATGAGATGATTAGAATGTGCGTGCTTATCACTGCAAATGCGAGGTCTGCCTTTGTAGCTGTTATGAAGTGTCAGTAGATGGCTTAAAATATTCTGAGTTTCACAAAGTTCCCCATAATTTATAGCTTTCATATGAAAGCTATAACCCAATTATAGCCTAAGAATATGGGGAAAGGGGAGAGGGAGGGGAGGGGAGGGGAAGGATGGGCAGAAGGAGGGTAATTGGTGGGACCACACCCACAGTGCATCTTATAAGGGTACATGTGAAACTTACTAAATGTAGAATATAAATGTTTTAACACAGTAACTAAGAAAAAGCCAGAAAGGCTATATTAACCAGTGTAATGAAAATATTTCAAATTGTATATAAAACCAGCGCATGGTACCCCATGATTGCATTAATGTGCATGGCTATGATTTAATAAAAAAAAATTAAAAATGAATTAAAAAAAAAAAGCTTCTTTGTTATAAGGCTCTTTACCTTATAAATTGGCATGACACTTTAACAGTTAGATGTGTTTTTTTCTTTCTGTATGCTGTGTTTCCTGAGAATAACCAAATAGTTGACTACCTCTTGTAAATATATACTTATATTTATATTTTATTTGTTTAATATTCATAAACAGTTAAATAAAAAGGTCGCTGGAATTTTGTAAAAATATTGGAATAGGAGTACACTATTCATCCAGGATTACATAAATCTTAGTATAAAATATTCTCCATTTGGCTTGATAATGTTAAGGAAGAAACCGTAACCTGTTGCATTGTTTAAAACTTTGGCACTTTAGAATTATCATTTAACATTAACAAGTCTGCAGAGAAAATATCATCATCTGAGTCCTACAGACAAGGAAATGAAGTCTCATGGGAAATAAGTTCTTCACCCAGTGCACACAGTGGGTAAGTGCAGACCTCTTACCCAAGCCCAGGCACAACTATTTTGAAGTCCATGACCACAGAGATTGCGGGGAAGAGGAAAAAAACTGGGAGGCAGAATAAATTTACTGATGGCTTCATCTATAAACACCTGGAGTTAAGGTTAACATTAAAATCTTGCACATAAATAAAAGTAAACACTAAAATATTATACTAATACCATCCCAGCAAACTGCTCCCAAGGATGACGCTAGACTGTGAGGATATACAGGCCAAACGTCTAGGGGAGAATTGACCACTGGCCGTGAATGTCTGAAAACATGGGCTGGGCAGTGCATGTGGCTGGGGTATCCTGCAAGGATCACAGGTCAGGAGATCTACAGGTGGTCCCTGAGTCCAAAACAAAGGTCCCCAAACAACTGCCCAGGGCCCAGATCCTGCCCGCCATCTGTTTTTGTAAATAAAGTTTTATTAGAACCCAGACACACCCATTCACTTTCATATTACCTATGACAGCCTTCACCTTACTAGGACAAAGTTAAGTAGTTGAAACAGAAACCATATAAGCCACGGAGCCTAAAGATATATTGTCCTTTATAAAACAAATTTGCCAAACCCCGGTGTCATGCAGACCAGTTGTTGGGCAGTCGTCTCTCCTCGTGTGGGCAGAGCCTAGTTTCCCAAACAATATTGTTTTATGTGGATCCCTGGCACATATGCTCCAAAATTTATCACCCCTCACACCTTCTGTGACTCTGCTCTGTTCTGTCTGTTGGTTTAGTGGCTATCCCAGGCAGGCTTCCGTTCCATAATTGCCTGCCCTCCTATTCCGCAATATCGGCCAAAGGCAGCTTATAAAGCACAAAGCAGGAGACGGCAGGCCCCACACTCTGCCTTTTCTGAACTCCCACTCCTGTAGATCAAGTCTGTCTTCTTTTTCCATGGCCTGATCTTCCATCCTGATGGATTCTGCCTCTTCTTCCATCTCTTCTCTCCCATTGCCCCGACCACGCCAGCCCCCATGTGTCTCTGACATACTAAATCCTGTCTCTTTTCTGGAGAATCAGCAGTGCCTTTCCCTGCCCTGAACAAACGGACACAGTGACACCAGACCTGCTCTAGGTCCTCTCCCTCCGCCTTAACACCACCATCTCATTCTTTGCTGGAAGGAAAATTCTTCCACAAATTCCCACACAACTATGAGTATTAATTAATGTGCACCATGGATGTCAAGTGCACCATGGAATACTATGCAGACTTAAAGAAAGATGGAGATTTTACCTCTTTCATGTTTACGTGGATGGAGCTGGAACATATTGTTCTTAGTAAAGTATCCCAGGAATGGAAGAAAAAGTATCCAATGTACTCAGCCCTACTATGAAGCTAAATTATAGCTTTCACATGAAGGCTGTAACCCAACTATAGCACAAGACTATGGAAAAAGGGCCAAGGAAGTGGAAGGGAGGGGGGAGGTGTTGGTGGAGGGAGGGTAATGGGTGGGGCCACATCTATGGTGCATCTTAGAATGGGTATAGGCCATTGCACTAATGTACACAGCTATGATTTAACAATAAAAAAAAAAAAAAGAAAAAAAAAGAAATGGAAAATTTTCTCAAAATTCTCAGTACTTAAGGTATGATATACGAGTACATTTTTATTTCTATCCCTATATGAGGTCAGAAAATTAAGTCTGTGAATCCTAGAAAAAGTGCTACATCCCTCTTGGCTGAATATCATCACTGCAGTCACCTTTGAGGTCCTCCCCTTGTGAAGCTATTCACTGACTCCAGTGCCTCATCTACCTTTCAGAGCAATTCTGGAACTCTTTCTGGAATGGCCCGACAATTCAGTTCCCAAACTCATCCTAGAAAAAGTGCCTGGAAAACACCGGGGAAGATTTTGCTTCACTCAACTGCCATCAGACCCTTGCACAAATGAAGCCTCAGCCAAGCCCACCCAGACCTCCACCTTTCCACCTGGAAGCTGTCCTGTGAATCCTCTTCCCCACCATGGGACTCATTGAAAAACTGTAGGATAAAAGTATTGTTATGTAAAATGTAGTAAGAATGTAAAATAGCAAGATCAATAACACAAATTGTTTATTGTTGTTATGTCTCCCTACAGTGAGAGTTCCATGGAAGCAGAGATCTGTGTCCATCTGCCTTGTAGGTGGGTCACTACAAAAGTTTTGAGACAGGCTGTGCGATGGCCCATTATTTCACTTCCAAGAAACACAGCTGACAGCATCCTTTCTGATTCACCTATGTAAGTTGCAACTCGCTCGGCGTCTCAGCTTTGCTAAGAGGGCTTCATCTGTTTCCATCTACGTGGATTTTATGTTTCTTGACTTTTGTGTACCTAAAAACTTTTGTGATATATCTGCTGTAAGCATTACTGGGGCTAAGACCACAGCTGTGTGCCCAGGGTCTCCTGCCAGCCAGAGTCCAGCTGGGATAAGCCAATGGGAGGCAATGGCAGGTGTCCCCAGGTGGCTGCGTCCTTTATGTTTCTAGAACCTCTGGAGATGCCCGTTGGGGCTTCGGCTTCTAGTGGTGCTGCCACCCCAGGTTTGACAGTTGCTCTTCCCCATGTGGGCTCAGACCTCTCGGAATCTCTCAGCGGCTCCAGGAGTTTGCTCTTTGCCTTAAATTACCATCCCCATGTTGGCTTTTAATTCTTTCTTCACCTTCCTGACTTAAACATTCTCAGAGTAGTTTTCCTGGAAGACCTTGAATTATACAATTATATTTCTTCTGGTTTTTTTGTTTGTTTGTTTTTTTGTTTTGTTTTTAACCATTATTGGGAAACCCAGGTCAGAGAAAGCAATCGAGGCAGTGGACATTAATTTCTTGTCCCACCATGTAATAAAACCAAATAATTTTGCAGCTCAATAGCTCTCACAGAACAGCTCTAGTTTTATAGGCTTTCTTCATTATCATAAGAGAGATGCGCCATAAATCACCATGTGTGGACAAGAGCTGTGATCCAACATGCAGGGTAATGGCCGTCGTAGATGGCAAAGTAATTTATCATGAGCTTTTAATGATATGAAGAGACACATAAATTCATCTCTGTGTCCTTATCATTCAGTTCACTGCTTGGAATGTAACAGCGACCTGATAAATGCCTATTTAATGATGAAATGAATGAACTGAAAGTATTAAAAAGCTTGCATGCTATGCCTATGTCTCACACCATGTAAGGTAGCATGAAATGCTGGTGCCCTGTGAGCTTATGAATGAAGAAATGCTCCCTGTTTGCAACACAAAAACGCAGAGGACAGAGATGTCAGGTAGACAGACAAGAGGGGGGGCTCTTCAGTGGGACCTCAGGGCACCCTGGCAGGCCGACCTGTGGTGACCACATCTCTTGTTATTGGCTTTTCCATGGTGTCTGGACATCTTGGAAGAGGTGACAATGACTAACGTTCAAGAGAGAGAAGGAAATACTCAGAACTCAGACCGGTATGGGGAAGGTCGTCCCTGTGAGGCTCAAAGCATGCATCAGGGCAGTGGTGATTAATGGACAAACAGTGAAATACGGGCAGGACAACAGAGGCTGGAGACAGAGATGAACTTGAAATATTGTGCCACATTGGACACAGAACTACAGAACAGGAGGTAGAGGGCACAGGACAAACTTGGACTCCTTGATTCTCTTGTCCAGGGCATTGTCGACAGACCTGAATGAGTAGCTGAGAGAGACACAAAGACCCAAAAAGGACTTCACTCTGTGATTTTGTTAACACACAGCTCCAATAAGCTCACACACCTTGTATTCAATGCTGGCTTCAGAAGTTCCTTCCTGAGTTACCATCCCAAGAGCTCCTGCAGATCAAAGGGGGCCACACATACCAATTATTTGTAGGAAAAAGGCTCCAGTGCACTGCGACAATACCATATGGACCAATAGGCAAAGCAGACCACACTCTGCCCCCTGTCATATCAGGACATCCTGCAATTTCTTCTGGAGTCAGAAGAAGTGACTTGGTGAGGAGTTGCTAAGAGACAGACCTTGTTCAGCACCTCCTTGGGAAGACAAACTCTGGCCAGTTTCTCCTCCATCTCTCTCCCCAGTAGGGTCCAGCCCAGGCTTCTGGGTGTCTATAAACTGCTTGACTGTAGATTGGGGGTATATCCTCAGCAGCTAGGCCACCCAGCTCATGGCATCTGCGGTCCCGCCTCTCTGGTCCTGTGTTATTGTGGAGACCACAGCCTTGGGGAGCTGAAGCCAGGTGGGCTTCGCTCTTGCTGTCTATGTAAGAAGCACACTGTCAGAATCCACCTGGGCTGGTGGTCTCCTTCCCAGGAGACTCCCTGGGAGAGTGGCTAGTGGAACTAGCAGAGGCCACGTGGCTTGTTTCATTTTTGCTTCCTTCTGAATCCCCAGTTAACTGACCCTCACCCAACCCACTGCCTCTGCTGGCCTCCAAACTATGATACTTGATACTTTGAAGCCCAGGGCATTGGCTGTTTTAAATGGTTTGTCAAGTCGCCCCGCATTTCTGCAGCTGAGAGTTCTGCCTTGCACAGCCCCAGAACTCTTAAAGAGCACCCACAAGGAAGGTCTGAGGCAAACCACTCAATTTTATCAGATCCTTACACTGTTCAAAGTTTATGAAGTTACTAAATTGTACTTAAATACATTAAATACAAAGATATGTCCTCAAGGGAAAAAAAGTGAGTTTATGAAGTTTGCAGTCCAATACTCTGCTCTATGTCATCACAGAGGGCATACCTGACACCTCTCCTGAATGTTAACTTGGCTCAAAATACTCACAAAGTCCTCTGCACAAGACCTAAGAGCCTCACAGGGTTAGAGGAGGTATTTGGGTCCTGCTATGGAGTATTTTGCTTTGGCCAGATAAGCCCTTTTGTGGCCATAGCTTGAAAATAAGTAAGTAAAAGCCCCAGCTTTCTCAGTGAACTGCCACTCTGTCAAATGTTTTCAATTGTGTCCCTTAGTAGTTTTGAATGCTGTAAGAACTCCAGTTCATTGCTAATTATAACATTTCTACACTTTTGCACAAAGTATAAGCCAGATGTGATACGTTGAGAATAGAAAGCAGATGTCTTCACCACAGCCTGAATGTGCTCCTCTCATAAAACGTATCTGATCATAAATGTCTTGGGCTAGGCTATGGTTTTGCTGAGCTTTTAAACCTCCACCAAGAAAAATGCTGGGAAAAGGTGGGGAAGGTGCCCAGTGGCCCTGACAGAAAAAGAACCCACCTGTGTCTTTATTATAATTGTACACAAGGACAGTGTATCTGGTCAGACTATGCCTATGGGTTTTAGTGAAAATAAGCTTTTAATCCCCTAGTTTCTCTTTTCAGAATCAGAAGTTACTGACAACAAGAGAAGATGTGTCCTCCACAAATTCATCCTTCCCTCCCCACAACTGCTGGTAAAGAAAGATCATTGTACTGCCTCCCTGTATTTTCTTTTCTGTAATGTCATATATATAGCTGGAATTACGAGGTGTGCAGCCTTTGAAGACTGGTTTCATTGACTCAGTAATATGCATTCTGGTTTGCTTGCTTATTCCTTATCATTGCACCATAATATTCCATTGTATGGCTTTGCCTCAATTTGTTTATCCACTCACCCAGTTGAGGACATTGTAGTCACTTTCAAGTTTGGCAATGTAAACAAAGCTGCTTAAATATTTGCATACACAAATGTGTGTGGAAATAAATTTTCCAATTCAATTGGGACAGCTAGATTGTGTGGTACATCTATGTTCAGTTTTGCTGCCTTTGGCAACCTTATTATCAATGAACTCACACTTTTCTGGAAGAGACAATGACCAAGCCCATACTTCAATAACAAAAGACAGTAAAAGAAATCTGAAATTCAGTTCTTCACTTATTCATACATGTATTCCTTTATTTGATGTTTACTGAGCACAGTTATGTGTTATACCACAGAAAGAAAAGCATGCTATAAAACAAAACAAAGCAATATAACAACAAGGGTATCAGTAAAGATTCCCAATATACAAGTGATAGAACACAGAAAAGATAGAGAAATGTTTCCTCCCACGGTTCCAATGGAGGCTCAGCAGGCGCACCCAGAGAAAGTAAGCTGTGTCCCTGAAAAATGAGGATGATCCCAATAGGGTTTTTCATGGGAGATGGATGGAGGGAAGAATGATATAAGTGGAAGTTCAAACGTGTGCAGTCACCACAAAACACATTCACTCAATAAATATTTATTATCCTTCCTCTATGCTGGATCTGAGGACACAGCTATCATGAAACTGGCAGCCTCACTCAGTACTATATAGGAAAACAATGAAAGCAGATTTGTGCAACTCTGAACTACAAGCCCTTCCTCATGGTTGGGACAAAAGGTGCCTCAAAAGAGTGGTTCTTTTCTTCCTGTATTTATCTTCCCTTCTATTATGAGAGAATTTCCCCTTCTACTCTAAGAAGGGAATATACAACCATCAGTTTCCCAACTATGAGGAGGGAAATAAAGATGTGTATAAGTAGTGGCTGCCACCTAGTAGAATTTCAAGCCTCAGTTTAAACATTTTCTTTTCTCCTCACTATTGAAATCTCCTAAGTTGTGTCAACATCCCGATCTCCAGTACCTGCCATCCTATATGAGACTTTTGTGTCTGGTCTGCAATGTGCTAGTTAGACATTTCTCTATAGGTATTTTAAGATTTACAGGTGCACTTGATCAAATGGCTGAAAGGATTTGAGATATTTTTCATTGGATAATTTATTCCATATGTACCCAACAGCCCAAGCACTTGGCAAGTGACCAAAAGATATGATTTTAAAAGCCTGAATAGTTCATACAGGAAGTAAGTAGCTGACAGACAAAGAAAAATGGCATTTTTATGTTCTAATGGCAAGCTAAACTATCTCGAAGGGATATTTATCAGTTCAACAAGAATTGATTTCTTCACTCTCAATCTCCACAACAAATCTTCTCTTTCTAAAAGTGGGAGCATTTGCTCCAGTAATTTATTTGTTTATGTGTAACTACTGGTCCATCATAAGAGTCTCTGTAAGACCTCTTTCTCTGCCACATATTTTATCTTGTTCCTGATGGGAGATAATAATAACCAAGAGACCTGTTGAATACAGCACACTGAGCAGCAAGGTGAGGAGATTTGATTTGGTGTGCATCGACACAAGTATAGTGGAAGCATCAAGACACATCAGCAAACGTCAGGGTCAGTCTCACCCCTGAAAATGGAGAGTTCAAGAGAAGTGAACTATCTAACCTGTCAAATTTCTTTCCACCTGATATTTTAATATGATACGAGGCAAAACAGATTTTACTGGTTAACTAGTGAAAATCTAACAACCAAGGGAGCCCAGTTACTTCATAGAAAATGGAAAGTTTGAATGAATTTCAAGATGTTTGAACTAGCCAAATAAAATTAAGCCTCTCATTTGTATAAACACAGGGAATTAAAATCACCATTTATTTGACATCGATGATTTCACCTGCCCGATCATTCATTGAGTGTCTGTGCATTGCAAACCTCCTGCATGGCTGGGAATATGCCAGCTTCCAGGGACACGGCTATGGAAAGAATAAAATTTCTACTCTCAAGGGTAACAGTTAAGTAAAGAATAGCTGCAATGGTGGTTTGAGAGGTATGAAACCACTACAGAGTGGAGAAGGATCATTTCATGTGAGAATCAACAGAAAAGATGAAGAATCAGGTGGTCTTCAACACAAGTCTTGTAAGAATAAGTAGGCACTTGCCATACAAAGAACAACTAGTTACAGTCATTAAGTATCATCTATGGCCATCTTTACCATTCACTGGTTATTTATTCCTGGACCCGATACTTAGCACTCCATTTCTCTGTTTGCACATCTGTAACACAGAGGTAACAATGGGACCTAATTTGCAGGCTAGTGAAAGCATCAAATGAGATACCACATGTGCTGACCCTCTCTCACTCCAGTGAGCCTGGTGGCTGTGCCTCGCTCCATCACAGACAGTGAGCAAATAGAACTTGCCTCCTGAGCTCTCCCTCCCAACCACACGAGTAATTTCTTAAGCCACATAGAGCTGAAAGCAAAGTTGTGCTCTTTCTGGGTGTGTGCCGCAGCGCCCTGGCACATCCTGGGTCTCACAGCTCCAATTTTTCTTTTGCTAGATGTCTCCCATTTGGGAATCATTTTTGACATTGTCTGTCAAAAGCGTTTAGAGGGAGGCAGACCGTGATCAAATCCCATCCCTAAAATGTTGATTCCTGCTTTGATTCAGATTGATTTTGAAGTTATTTCCAAATTCCCAAGCAGTTCCTATTTTTTTTGATATGTGAGTCACAGACGTAGGATTTTTCTGGGAGTATACTTAATAAATGTGGATGGTACAAGGACTTTCTTTTTGCAATGTTTACTGCGGGCACCTGCTCATGGCTCAAGTGAAGCTGTTGGATGTTTGAGCAGTGTAAATAGGAAAGTGATGGAAAGACCCTGATCTTCTACTTTGAGCAACCGGAAAGCAGCTAGTAGCCAGGTGCCAGCCCTTATAGAGAGCTGGTGACGGCCTTGTAATGAGAAGCTCCCTGAGGGTGGGACAGCAAATGTCTTATTCATCTCCTATTCCTGGACTCTGACAGATGGCAGGTGTTCAGGAAGGCTCCTTAAGCAAGCCAATATTGTTTTCCTGGTTTTCCATAATGAGCATGACCAATTTTATAATATGTTAACAAAAACATAAACCCGAACTAAAAGGGTTCTTTAAAAACTGCCATTAGTTTTGGACAGTTAATCTACTCTATTTATGCCCTGTTTATGGATTAAAGGTATTTCAGCTTCTCCCCTGTGGTTGGTGAAGTAATTCACTGGAACTTCGCGTTATCAAACAGCACAGCACAAAAGTAAAATGTTGTAAATGCAAATTGTAAATAAAGTGAAAGAATACAATAAAACTAGCACAAGTATTGAAAAAATATGAGAGCAAGATGACATCATGTGAAATAGCATCAAACACTAAGAAACTAGCCTTGTGGTCTAGCGTCATTGTGGGACTTGAAGAAACAGGGACTGGAAATGTGCTTTTGAGCAGGGCATTGGTCAAAGCAATTCCTCTTCTTCACAAGTTGTTTTTAATCCAATCACGAGCTACTAAAGCTAAGGAGCTACGGAGTGAGAAACATACCAATATTTCAATTGCAGATAGGCAGAGAGAAGGCCATGAGCTTTATCCCATCATCACCCATGTGTGTTCCTTTCACAAGGAATGGACTGATAAAAGAAAGTGGGCATCTCCAGAAGCCTTCCGTGTGCCTTTGCTATTCATGCATCTGTGCAAAAATCTGCAATATTTCAAAACACCAGGAACGGTGGAAGACTTAACACAAACAAGGCCATGTGCCTTGTCACAATCACTAGCTAAGTGACATCCTGCATTATCAGCTGTGACGGAGCGCGGAGAGTGCAAATGCTAATCCTTCTCTCCAATGCCTCTTCAAACACACACGTGATGGTTGAGTTACGTGGGGTTCTCACCGTCTCCCCTTTCTCATTTCTCTTTAACATTTCCATTAGATCCTCTATGGAAATTAGTTTAAGTCTTGTCACAGCCCACCATTGTCACCACTTGTCAGGGCCTGGGACTGGCCAGGTCTCGGGCCAGCTTAACTAGGTTCCGGACACAGACCGCTAAGCAATCTTGCTCAGGAACAATTTCTCTTAGGTGCCTGAGGGCTTTACTTTAGCTAACAGGAGACGAGAGAGATTCTTAGAGAGAGTAAAGCAGTCTTAGAATAGATAGATCTTAGTCTTTAGCAGAGCTTGGTAATCTTCAGCAGAGAGACGCCGTGCTGGTGTTCTGCAGGCAGGAGAGGAGACAGAGTCAGAGTGAGTCCATGATAGAATGGCGCACGCTCCTGACTGCCTTCTCCTCCAGCCTAATATAAGGCTGATCTCGTGCTGCTCAACACCACAGGTGTAGAGATTGCCAATTCACCAATGCTCTCATCTCACAAGCTCTCATGCTTGTTAGGAAAGCTAAATCCCTCTCCATGCCCTTTCCACCAAGGTTTTCCATTATTGAGCTGTACAGGTATTTCTTATAACTCTCACTCCTCCTAGCCATAGGCTATACGCACTGCTACAAAGTCTTTCACAAAAAAGCTTAAAACATTTTTTCTTATATTCAATGGGAAAATTTATGGTTTGAAATTTTCTCTTTTTTATTGAGATATAATCCACAAACCTCAAAAATTGCCATTTTAATTCAGCAATTTTAGTATATCCACCAGATTATTTAACTATTACTATTATCTAATTCCAGAATATTTTTATCACTTTAAAAAGAAATCCCATACCAATTAGCAGTCACCCCTATTTTCTGGTGCACCAGCTCCTTAACAATCATAAATCTACCGTCTGTTGCAATGGATTTGCCTACTCTGCACATGTTATATAAATGGCTCCCTTTCACTTAGCGTAATATTTTCAAGGTTCATTCATGTCACAAAATTAATCAGTCTTTCCTTTTTATGGCTATATAATATTCCACCATATGAGTAGATCATAGTTTGTTTATCTGCTTATCAGTTGATGGCAAATTAGTTTGTTTCCACTTTTTGGCTATGATGCAAACATTCATATACAAGTTTTTTTGTGAATATACGTTTTTCAGCTGTCTGGAATATACAACTGAATGATCAAGGCCACGGTAGCTCCACGTTTAACTTTTGGAGGAATTGCCAAAGTGTTTTCAAAGTGACTGTACCATTTTCCATTCCCACCAACGGTAGAGTCTAATTTCTTTATGTCATCACTAGCACCTGTTACTCTGTTATGCTTCTACATTTACCACTGATGATATATGGCTAATATTCTATAAAGAGTGAAGGTACTCTGACAAAAATTTTAAGTTTAAATTTCAATTATAAGGAGGAAAAAAACTAAGGATTGCAGCAGTCTGGAAAGTGTAAATGTCCTTAGTTAGCCAGAATAAAACTATAAAATTAATATTCATTAACATTAATTGATTTATACATAATTACATTTTCAATTTATCCTTTTTAATAGAATGATTAGAAGAAAATGAAATGCAGTTTAGAACAAGTTTCAGAAAGAAATGTTATTGGGATGGTCTAGGAAATGGAGTGATTATAAAATCCACCCACAAGTTTCCAAAACAAAATGCAAATCTGATCCCCCAAAGTCAGTTTTACTGGAATTAAAAACTAGTTCAACTTAGATGTCACTGCTGTCACCGACATTGGTCTCTTATTAATTCAGTCAGCCCATGTCTGCCTGCCTTACAGAGACGGACGGCATAGTGGGCTGGACTGGCTGACCGAGGCATAATTCATCACACACACAGCATCACAGGCAAAAGGAGGAGAAAGAAAAAGTGGGTAGGTGAGAAGGAATACAGTGCTCTCAGGGAACACAAGTAGTTTCTGTGGGTCTACGGATGGAGCCTGAAGTTCCATGAACAACAGACTGGCAGACAGTACGCTGGTGTGTATAAGCAGAGAGAGACACAGGAGGCATTCCGGGAGGCAGAAGGGAGTTAACGCCTCAGGCCTGAGATGGCTCTCATACACAGGTTGGCTCTTGACTAGTATCTAGGACTCAAGTTCACAAAGGTTACCACTGTTTCCTGATAACAATGTCTCTGTCTCTCGGCCCAAGCTGTCTGCACAAATGATGCAGTTTATTCTGAACACCCAATTTCCTTCTGGGAGTCTGAAATTTTGGTACATGCCGGGTAGCAGATGCCCACGAGACCAGCTCAAAAATGAAACCCTGGACTCTGATTCTGTCATGAGCATCTCTGGCAAACATGTTACAAACATCATCACAAATGAATGATGTGGTCACATGCACAGCCACACACATGTCCCAAAGGAACAAACAAATTCTGATCCCTTTGGTCTATGAGAGACTAAGGAAATCCCTAAAAACTTGTATGTCTAGAAGGGATTGCCAAACACTACTTAATCTGATTTTTCCACAGATGCATGAATAGCACAAAGCAAATCTGAATTAATCAGTGGCCTAAAACACCATTTAAATAAAAGAGGGAAAGCATTCATTGGTGACAAAAATGAGCTTTATAAACTGCAGGAATGCTCCAAAGTTCATGAACAATCAAAGTATTTACTCCATAAAGCCTTCAGACTTTTTAATATGAATTTTATTTCACATAGAAAGAGTGTTTTCAAAAATACTGCTAATAAAATTTCAACTTCAGCAGCCACCATATTAAATGTAAGAAATGCTTCTATTGACGTCAGTATAAGAGGTCTTGCTTGGTGCTGGAAAAACCAAAACTCGGTATGTTATTAAATAATGACTTCACGGGGTAGAAGAAAATTTCAATGTTCTTACTTCATTGACATTAAAAAATAACGTTCTCTTGTTTACTTCAGTAACTTTCCCAAACTGGGTAATAAGTTTTAGGCAGCAGTACCCACCCTGGGTTGCTTGCTTCTTTGGAATTGATTTAATTAAGTAGGAAAATTGATGTTGCCTTGTCTTCTCCCCGAAGGGAAAAGATGACCTTCTGGAAATCTGTAAATGTCAACTACTAGCAAGAAAGAAGATGTCCCTGGATGCACCTGAGTTATTTTCTGCGCAAGCCTTCAGCCCCACACTGACAACTTTTTCCATTTTAGAAAGAATAAATAACAACTCCAAAAAACAAGCCTGCTCCCCCTGCTCCTCCGTTCATATCTCTCACATGTTAGGGTTTTTATTATGAAATTAATTTTAGACATTTTCTCATTTCTGTAAATAGGTAGTAGTCCAATAAATCCTTTCTCTATAAAGAATGCATAACAAATTACGTTTTTTGAAGATACATGTTTAAATAGCTCTAAATCATCTGAAGACCTATGTCTAATAGAGTCATTTTTTCCAAACCTTATGAGAACTCATGATTCTTAATAAAAACAGAGTCTAGGCTAATTTAAATGTGCTTAGACACGAACCTTCAAAAAACATTTATGTACTTAGAAAATATAAACTCAGGGGGCGGAGACAAGATGGCTGACTGATGCCAGCTTTCCACAGAGGCTCCCGTCCAGAAGGGGAGTTAAAGGACAGAAATTTAGCAAGTAACCTGGTGGATTAGAGCTGCACCAAGAGAGAGGGTTGAAGAATGCACATCAACCCCGCTGAGGCGAGCTGCGACCCCAAGGAAACAAACAAAAGTTACAAAATCCATCACCAAGTGGATGGGAGTCCCCTCCCCCATGAGAACAGCTTGGAGTGCCCCACAAACAAATGAGCAGAGTTCAAAGTTCCTCCCACTACACTCCATGGGAGAGACCCTCTAAAAGCTGGACCTACCTCCGCTACTAGGGTGCCATGCCATTCTCCTGCCAGGTATAAAACTGTATAAAACTGTATATATTCTCTACCTGAAATTCTGAGGTCCCAGCACTCCCCTCCACTCTCACTCTGAGGTCTGGAGGCCTGTCCCCCAGGAATCCAGATTCCTGGGTGATTTCTAGAGGGGTGAACACGGGGCCTAGACTGCAGTTGGTCAGTGCTGATTCTGCAGCACGGGAGTGAGGAGAGGACGGTCGACTGAAAGGGAACCATGCCAGAGCGGCGGTGCCCCAAGGCACAGAGCAGCAATAGGGCTCACCCCTGGACATTCTGAAGCCACACCTCCTGCCTCCCTGGGCAACCAGAGGAGGCCAGGCATCTTCTCAGGTGGCAACCACCGCGGAACAGATCTGGGACTGAAATGCAGGCCCCTTGAGTAAAGGGTTTGCCTGAGATGGTATTGGCCTAAGTGGAACATGGGGACTAGAAAACACATGTGCAGAGCCGGGAAATTCCCAGGGTTGGGCTGAACCAGAGGACTGCTTTACTGAGCCTAAGATGCACCTGACCCTCAGGGGATCGTCAGCCTATAGAGAAAGGAAGGCAGGAGGCTAGAACTGACAGCTAACCGTGCTGCGAATACAAACCTGCAGGAGCAAAGACAGGGCCTAAGGCACAGGTTCTGGGAAGTCAAAACAGCTTCTCTTCTGCAGGGAATTTAACAGAAACAGAAACAAATTCCTGCAAAGTTGTTCTGTTCTGTCAGCAACATCAATCAGGGGCGGGATGGAACTGAGTGAACATCCCCCAGCCTCCATCAAGCACCCGAGGTTGTCAGGCCTCACCTCCCCCTGCTGGATAGAGGCAGAGAGCAGTGGCCTGTCTGACCAGATGTAGATTTCCTTGTGATTCAGGCCAGTGCAAACCCCTGGAGTATCTGCTCACTGGAGGCAACTGTGTCACAGCCCTGTGGGGCTATCAGTGACTGAGTGTGACAGAGGTACAATTGGGGAAGGAGGCATCAACCTTCCCAGACTAATCTACTTGCGGGGTGGATCCTCCTGACTTCATGGAGTACTGGAGCAAGTCACATTTGAGATGTCACCAGACCCCTGCAATCCAGTTGCCAGAGACTTTTTAAACTCTCCCACCTGAGACAGGTGCTGACTGGGACAATTGATTTGGACCTTTTGAACTGAGCCAATCGCCCGAGGACTATTCAAGTGGTGCTCTGGGTGTGTGGTTGTAAAAAGGTTTGATTGTCCTTTTCCAATTGTTGCCTGTGGGTGGGCAGCGTGACTTAATTGCTGGTATCACAGCTGAGACTTCAACCCAGAGTAACTGTTTCCCTAGGGTCGGACAGAGACCAGCTGAAAACAAGACAGGACCACTTAGCCCCACCACACCAAACAAGTCCCCAGTTTCTCAGGCCGCAGCACTGTATGAGTCCTCGACAAAGCTCCAGGGGAAAAGTCAAATGGTGTAAAATAATCATGGCGTGGAATCAGCGGAAAAACTCTGGCAACATGAATAACCAGAATAGATCAACCTCCTCCACCCCCCAAGGAAAGATATGGCAAATGTAACTGAAGATCCCATTCATAAACAGCTGGCCGAGATGTCAGAAATCGAATTCAGAATTTGAGTTGCAAACAAGATTAATAGAATGGAGGAAAATTTGGAATTATAAATTTGAGGAGCAATTCAAAAGTCAGAATTAGAAATTCGAGGATAAATTCAAAAGTTGTCTCAAGAATTTAATGAATTTAAAGACAAAACCACCAAAGATTCTGATGCACTGAAGCAAGAATTTTCAGCCCTCAAAGATCTAAAAAATACAGTAGAATCCCTCAGTAACAGAGTGGAGCAAGCAGAAGAAAGGATTTCTGACATTGAAGACAAAGCTTTTGAACACTCCCAAACTCTCAAAAAGGAAGAGAAATGGAGAGCAAAAACAGATCATTCTCTCAGAGAGCTCTGGGATAATTTGAATAAGGCTAATATCCACCTCAATGGAATCCCTAAAAGTGATTAAGTGCTCTTGCAAGGCATAGAGGCCCTTTTCCATGAAATTATGAAAGATAATTTTTCAGACATGACAAGAGATTCTGAAATTCAGATAGCAGACAGTTTCAGAACCCCAGCACGACTCAATCTAAATAAGACATCTCCCAGGCATATCATAATTGACTTCACTAAAGTTAATATGAAGGAGAAAATTCTGAAAGCAGCCAGATGTAAGAAAGCCATTACCTACAAAGGGAAGAATATTAGAATGACTGCAGATCTCTCTGCTGAAACTTTTCAAGCCAGAATAGGGTGGTCATCGACTTTTAATCTCCTAAAGCAAAATAACTTTCAACCCAGAATCCTGTATCCAGCTAAAGTGAGTTTTATTTATGAAGAAGAAATTAAATACTTTAATGACATTCATACGTTGAAGAAATTTGCCATAAACAAACCAGCTCTTCAGGATATTCTTAGACCTATCCTCCATAATGACCAGCCCAATCCTCTACCACAAAAGTAAACTCACTCAGAAACTTTTGATCAAACTCCAACTTCCACAGTGGCGAAAGGATTAAAAATGTCCTCTGGACTTTCGAAAAACTTGATACCCAAAATTTTACCAGACTTATCAATATTCTCCATTAAAGTGAACAGCTTAAACTTTCCTCTAATGAGGCACAGGTTAGCTGACTGGACACAAAAACTCAGGCCAGATATTTGCTGCCTACAAGAATCATATGTTACCTGAAAAGATATAGACTCAGGGTAAAAGGATGGTCATTCATATTTCAGGCAAATGATAATCAGAAAAAAGCAGGTGTTGCAATTCTATTTGCAGACACAATAGGCTTTAAACCAACAAAAGTAAGCAAGGATAAGAATGGTCACTTCATATTGGTCAAGGGTAATACTCATTATGATGAAATTTCCATTATTAATATTTATGCACCAAACCAGAATGCACCTCAGTTTATAAGAGATACTCTAACAGACATGAGCAACTTGATTTCCTCTAGCTCCATAATAGTGGGAGATTTCAACACTCCTTTGGTAGCGTTGGAGAGATCCTCCAATAAGAAGCTGAGCAAAGAAATTTTAGATTTAAACATAACTATCCAACATTTGGATTTAGCAGACATCTACAGAACATTTCATCCCAACAAAATTGAATACACATACTTCTCATCAGCCCACAGAACATATTCCAAAATCAATCACATCTTAGGTCACAAATCTAACCTCAATAAATTTAAAGAAATAGAAATTATTCCTTGCATCTTCTTGGACCACTGTGGAATAAAAGTTGAACTCAGTAACAACAGGAATCTGCATACTCATACAAAAACAGGGAAGCTAACTAACCTTATGCTGAATAACAGCTGGGTCAGAGATGAGACTAAGAAGGAAATTGCCAAATTTTTGGAACATAATGACAATGAAGACATGAATCATCAGAACCTCTGGGATACCACAAAGGCAGTCCTTAGAGGGAAATTTATAGCACTGCAAGCCTTCCACAAGAGAACAGAAAGAGAGGAAGTTAACAACTTAATGGGACATCTCAAGCAACTGGGAAAGGAAGAACATTTCAACCCCAAACCCAGTAGAAGAAAATAAATAATCAAAATTAGAGGAGAATTAAATGAAATTGAAAACAAAAGAATTATACAACAGATCGATAAATCAAAAAGTTGGTTTTTTGGAAAGGTCAATAAAATAGTTAAACCTTTGGTTAACCTAACCAAGAAAAAAAGAGTAAAATCTCTAATCTCATCAATCAGAAACGACAAACACGAAATAACAACAGACTCCTCAGAAATTCAAAAAATCCTTAATGAATATTACAAGAAACTTTATTCTCAGAAATATGATAATCTGAAGGAAATTGACCAATACTTGGAAGCACATCACCTTCCAAGACTTAGCCAGAATCAAGTGGAAATGCTAAACAGGCCAATATCAAGTTCTGAAATAGCATCAACCTTACAAAATCTCCCTAAAAAGAAAAGCCTGGGAACAGATGGCTTCATATCAGAATTCTACCAAACCTTTAAGGAGGAACTAGTACCTATATTACTCAACCTGTTCCAAAATGTAGAAAAAGAAGGAATATTACCCAACACATTCTATGAAGCAAACATTACCCTGATCCCCAACCAGGAAAAGACCCAACAAGAAAAGAAAATTATAGATCAATATCATTAATAAATATAGATTCAAAAATATTCAACAAGATCCTAACAAGCAGAATCCAACAACAGATCAAACAAATTATATATCACGACCAAGTGGGTTTTATCCCAGGGTCTTAAGGCTGGTTTAATGTACATAAATCTATAAATATAAT